>ML677377.1:37519492-37575665 GCA_007922305.1 Dermatemys mawii
TGCTAGCTGGAAGTGTCTGGCTTGCTAGCTGGAAGTGTCTGGCTTGCTAGCTGGAAGTGTCTGGCTTGCTAGCTGGAAGTGTCTGGCTTGCTAGCTGGAAGTGTCTGGCTTGCCTGTAAACCCCACTGTTGGCAAAGTTGTTTGTGTTAATCTGTCTGATTTTCTCCAGGTCTGCTCACTTCAGCACTTTGGCTATTAAACAGAATCCATTGTTGGCAGAAGCCTACTCGAATCTAGGAAATGTGTACAAGGAACGTGGGCAGCTGCAAGAAGCTATTGAACATTATAGGCATGCGCTACGCCTCAAACCAGATTTCATTGATGGATATATTAATCTGGCTGCTGCACTGGTAGCTGCAGGTGATATGGAAGGGGCAGTACAAGCCTATGTTTCTGCCCTTCAGTATAATCCTGTAAGTAACACTATGTTCCTAGAACTCCATGTTATATCCCACCATGAAGCAAACAGCTGCTTCAGTACAGATAGAAAAGTCTTTGGTGTTTATGATGGTTTGAAGAGTTAAGGTAAAACTCTAACCATAGACTTAGTGCAGGGGTTTTCAGACTTCATTGCACCATGACCCGCTTGTAACAACAAAAATTATTACGTGACCATGGACTGGGGGGACCTAAGCCCTTAAGCTTCAGCCTTGGGCATTGGGGACTGGGCTTTGATCCTGGACCCCAGCAGGTCTAATGCCAACCTGGTGACCCATTAAAACAGGGTTGCAACCCACTCTGGGGGTCTTCACCCACAGTTAGAGAACCGCTGACAATATTTCTAGTGATCAGATTTTTTTACAGTTAACATTCTCTTTACAGTTTTTAAAAGGCATGACCTTTATTTGTCTGCAGAAAAAGTTTTTCTGGGAACGTTCTATGACTGCTTCCTATGTACTTATCTGTATAATTGCGTTGTTAAAGGAAACTTCCCAAGCAGTGACTCTGAAAAGATTTGGGAATTATGGTGAATAATCAGCTGAACGTGAGATCCCAGGGCGATGTTGTTGCCACTAGGGCCAATTCAGTTCTTAGCTGCATAAACAGGAGAATTTCAGTAGGAGTAAAGAGGTTATTTTACTACTTTAATTCTCTCTAGTGAGACAGCTGCCAGATTACTTTATTTCAATGTCCAAAATTCAAGGATGTTGATAAATTGAAGAGGGTTCAGCAAAGAGCCAGGAGAATGAATAAATGCCTTATAGTGGTAGACTCAGGGAACTCAACCTGTTCATCTTAACAAAGGGAAGATTAAGGGGTAGCTTGATTAGGTCTTTTGTACACTTAAAATGCTGCATTGGCTCAGCTGTAGTGCTTTAATGAAGATGCTCTATGCTGAAGAAAGAGAATTCTCCCATCCGTGTAGTTAATCCACCTCCTCAAAAGGCGGTAGCTATGTCAATGGGAGTTGCTCTCCTGCCAGCATAGCACTGTCTACTCGGGTTGGTAGGTCAGCATAACTACATTGCCTGGGGTATAATTTTTCCACATCCCTGAGGGATGTAGTTATACTGACATAAGTTGGTAGTGTAGACCAAGCCTTAGTCTGTAAGTACCTACGTGGGGAGCTGATACTTGATAATAGGTTCTTCAGTCTAGCAAAAAAAAAGGTATAACATGTTCTGGTGGTTACAAGCTGAAGAAATTCAGACTGGGAATAAGGCATACATTCTTAATAGGGAGGGTAATTAACCATTGAAACAGTTTACCAAGAGTTATGGTAAATTTCCCATTGTTGGCAATATTTAAATCAAGATTCTTTGTTCTAAAAGAGATGCTAATTTGAGGAAGTTCTGTGGCCTGTGTTATATAGTAGTTCAGACTAGATCACAGTGCTCCCTTGTGGCTTTATCTATGAATGATTTTAGATTTTTCTAATAGGTAATTTGCTATTGATGCCTTTGACTTGCATGGGAAACTCTGTGAGAAGGAAGAGAGTAGAGAAAAATTGATCTCTGGATTGAGAATTAGTGACAGTACAGCGGTCCCTAACTTGTTTTGAAATTTTTAAATCGTACGGCAAAATATAAACCTGAAAGTTGTAAAATACTAAAATCCATATTATGGATTAACAAGATAAAAAAAAAATTGATATTTAATATCTCAGTGTGTTCCTTGGACGGGATCATCTGCTTTAGTGATTGTCATGTACCTAATGCCAAGATGTTGGACTGTTCAGTATCTTTTTAGTCTTCATTAGAGCCTTGAGACCTGACCTGACCCTGACAGAATCAGAATACAGTTGTAGGGTTCGGGTCAGGTAGGTTCGGTCACCACCTACCCATGCGGTCAGTGTCACTGTCACTGCAGTCCCTTCTGCTGTCCACTACAATCTTTGTGGAGTAAGACTTTAGCACTTCTCACTCCGCATCACGCACAGTACAGTGAAGCCATGGCAGCCAGCAGGAGCAGGGCATGCAGCAGCTCTCATGTCAACTCCGTGGGCAAGGGGAGCACGAAATCCCTACTAGGCTAAACCCCATTGATGAGGAGGCCATGCTGACAGGAGTTTTGGGGGAAGAGTCATATTTGGGTCAGGTCTATAAATGGCTCAACACACTCAGATGGGATTTTCATTGGGCTGTGCTTGCTTCAGGTGTGTCTCAGGGTTTAAATTGGTCCTGAGCTGACCTCTGGTCTGCATTGTACTCACACAGCCCTGCTGACTACAGTGAGACCATTGGCTACTGGATTAGGGTTGTCAGTTTCCCAGGGAAAAACTAGTTTAGGACAGGGCATTGGTAAATACTGGTTTAAACCAGGAATCTGCAAAAATTAATTTAGTATCCAGAGGTTCAGCAAGCATAGAACAAATCATTTCAAACTTCAGATACATCCCTTCAGAGCTGAGGAATAGGTTCAAAGTTATCTTCTGCTATATTATGCTGGATGACCAATGAGACCTGGACTGGTCATTATGTCTGCAACTGTTCATGCTTCTGATTGCTTAATGCTTCAGGCCTACAACTCTGCATTGTCATTTTCATATAATCAAATGATTTTGACCTTTGTTTATACAATATTGAAAACTGAAATGAGTCATGACATGTATAAATTCCCTGATAAAATACTGAAGCAAAATGTAAACAATACTCTGATCAGTATTATAAATACATATTAGTATTATATCCACTCAGTTTTACTTTATTTGTACATCTGTAAATTAATCCACATGTACTGTCTTGTGTAACCACAATTTGAATATGTAACTAAAACTAAGTGTAATGTGGTGTTCATTAACGAAACTGTTCTTAAAATAGTCCAAGTGAAAGGCATTGAATAACTGGCTTTTTCCTAGGGTAGTTAAAAACCATGATTTTATTTGATAAAAATAATCTCTGGTAAATTCAGTTAGGTTTAGCTTTCCTCATTGTAGCACACTGTTGGCTTGTGCGCTGTTCAGGAATACTGTACTATTGTTTTCTTATACAAATGTGTTCTTCTCAATGTAAAAATGTTTAAAACTTGTATCTTTCTGGGGAGTGGACGCCGGAGGTGCCTTCCTCTCCTGGTCCTCCCATTTGCTGCCAATATAATAATTTTAGTCCTGAATCCTGGTTCTGGTTACAGTGAAAGTAAGAAAATGATAAAGTAGGGACAGCGAAACAGGTGAAATGGGACAAACTACCACATGGACAAAAGTGGAAAAGAAATGCTGCCTTAATGGCAGGGTTACTTTCTGTCTAAGTATTTAAGGTCCCATCCCAATAGAATCTGAACAAAGCGCAAATAATTATGAATATACAATTAGGGTGATTGGCTTGAGAATTAAGGTAGATTTTTATGATAGTTGCTCCCCAAATTATATTCACTACAGCTCAACAGAGTTGAGGCCCTCATATAGAAAAATGAGACCTAAAAATTATTTACTTTGTTTGCTGTTGATGGTTTTTCCATTTCTGTGAATTGGATTAATTGGGTGCTTCTCTTTATAAGAGTCACCACATTACTGTTTAACAGTTTCATTATGCACTACTTCAAAGATTTTAGGTCTAGCGAAGTCATTAGGCCTCATCTAGTTGGTTACAAAGGATCTTGAATGGTACAATAGAAAACAATGCGCACTAGGGGATTAGAAAAGTCTAAGCACTTTTGTAAGATCTCTCTGGAAAAACTTTATCTTTTCACTCCCAAGTGCAGCTGCTGACAACATGACTTTGATTTTCAGGACTTGTACTGTGTTCGTAGTGACCTGGGGAACCTGCTCAAAGCCCTGGGTCGCTTGGAAGAAGCCAAGGTAGGTGTTCAGTAGAATACATTTAAACATCAATGTTTTGAAAACTTGAACTTTTCACCAAGTCTTCAAATCTGCGTTTGATCTGCAAACAATCTGAGAAACTGCTGAAAACTGAAGGCACTGAATTGCCCCAGCGTAGTTGCAGGGCAAGACATGGCACGTCTGTGTTAAATGTTTAAAACAAGAAACGGAACATTACTGAGTCTTTCTGCTGAACTAGACTATCTGATATTATTCTGAAGTCTTGGGCAGGGCCTTCATCATGATCTTATCTGGAAATAAATAACATTCCTTCAAATCTGAGGCTTGCCTGCTGGTGCCAAGCAGAGAGCCTGTGATTTAGCTCGAGATTCCTGTACAATGCAGGTGCTATTGAAAATGCTGCTCTTCTAAAGTCCTTTGCGGCTTGTAAGTGGAGAAGAACCTTATCCAAATGTTACTCTGTAATATTGGCTTTAAAGATTTTATTCTTTAACCTTCCCCATACCTTTATAGTGGAAGAAAGGCTAATAAACTATCACAGATGCAGTACAGCACCCCCTAAACTTGTGCTTCCATGCCTTACCTCAAAATAAAGCATCAGAAGGACAAAGCTGGTTTGTTTGGGAAATGAACTGATTGAAAGAAAACTTGCTAAAGTGGAAAGGTGGCTTCTAGCAGTCTGTGTTTCCCAAACTGAGAATTTGAATACCAAGATGGATTTTAAAGCTCTTGACATATTTAAAACTTTAATTGCAAAACAAAATGGTCTTGTTACAAGCCACCTTACGCGTCCGCGCTGCAGGGGTGAGGAGTGTGGAGAAACCAGAGTGACTTTGGACTCCATGTCTGTCACTCCAAGCCCCACGCGCATGCTAACAAGTGGAGTGTATGAACAGTGTAGCTGTCTGTTTGGCTGCAGCACCGTCTGGGGAGGGATATTGCTTTCAGAACCATCTATTACGGGGTTGGGGGAGTGACACTTTAAAGTTCATTGTTCATATTTTTTTCTGACAACTCGGATGCATACTTGTCTAGGCCAGCATAAATCACAGTTGGTCGGATCTGAGCTGAACAGATTCTGAAATAATAGTTCACCAATTATAAATGTCTTTGAGACATTTGGTTCTCAGCCCACCAAGTGGACAGCTAACATGCATTGCACTTCACTGCAGCTTTAGTGTGATTGGTACAGGCCAAGACACTGCGCCTGCCTTAGGTTGCTGACCTCTTTGTTTCAGAGCTCTGGAGACACCTAGTTTGAAAGTTATTCTGTTTTTTCTGGAGAACTCATTGAGAGAGAAAAATATCTTGAGTAAACTGCAATGTATTTCTTTGGTTATCAGTGCATTTGAAAGATCAAGCCAGCAAATTCCTTACAGTTTGAACCCAAACTTAATTTCTTGGTAGGCATTTCAGAGCCTTTCTTCCAATAAATAAATAAATAAAAATCCCTGCTGTATGCAATAGCCCTGATTAACCCTCTCCCTTCTGCATGACTCCTATGTTACAGATTGTTCTCATTCCCATGTTAGACATATCCAGAGAATTTCAATTGCTTTGTTGAACTTTTACTAATGATCTTGTTTTATTTTCTCTCTTGTTTTTGGTTTTTCACCACTGATATTGTATTTAGAAGGTTTCAGGTGGGTGAAACCTCCTATTCCATGCGTAAGGTGCCTCGCTGAAGGGAGCTCGAGGCCTGGATCTAGGGCAGACACACACCTCCTCCTCCTCTTCCAGCAAGGAACGCACCGAAAAGTCACATGATGAGAAATATGGTAACGGGTTTGTAACTGCCACAGCAAAACCATTTGCCTCCATGCCTGAATCTTCTGTCTTGTGGCTTCAGAAACAGCTTAAAATATTTTATTTACAAGCAAGTAATATAAGAGAATGTTTTATACTACTAGCCACAATTCTTTCAAAGAAATAGAGTAAAAGTAAATTAAGATATTAAAAAAGTAAAGAAATAATAATTGGAAATAGTAAAAGCTTCTAACTCTTCTGGTTGTTCATTTTTTCCTTTTTTTTTCTTCTTTGTTTGGATTGCAGCGTTCTGCTCTTCTGATGATGCGCTGTGATCCTGCAGTAGCGCACAGGCTGCGCAGCGGTAACGCGCATTGCGTGCGAATAAACCCTTGTGAGCGGTTGACTAGATGATTAATCTCTGATTGGGCAGCTGTCTGAGCTCCATGCCATACTCTTTTAGATAAAATCGGGCCACTGTTCATTTAGTCCAGATGTCAAATTTAACATGGAAGTTTCTACATGGGCCTGTCTGGTAGATTAATGATTCTGGTTGGCCGTTCACTCTACCTTGGGGTATTCTATGTAGCACAGCAATTTGCAGCGATAGCGTGGCGGCGTGCTGTTAGGATGCGCCAGCGACTTCTTGCGCTTGCATTACAGGGACCTAAACCTTCATGCAATTCTGTTATTTGAGGTTTTGAGGCTGAGATGACTCACTGAAACTATATTCAAGAGGGAGGAGTTCTGAGTAGAAATGGCAGAATAAAATACAACTTGCATGTAACTTAAGGGAAAGGACAGTTAAACCTTCAAAAATATTAATGCCACTTCAGTAGTTTGCGTCTAGATTTTTTAAAAAAACATTTTGTATCCACATTTTCAGAGTACTTTTAAAATCCTATACATTTTTCCTGACTTAAGATCTTTGTATCCAAGGGAAACCAGTTGCTTTATGGAGTAAATTCTTGATGACTCCTGGATGTGGCAGAGAAGTCAGAACTAGAAATGATTTGGAAGAAAAATCCTCCGTTCTCTACTAACACTGTTAAGTCCTCGGGTGAATTGGTCTCTGCAGGCATATTACCTAAAGATCAGCATAACTGAAAAATGGTGGGCTTGCACTTAGGTTTTGGTTTGCGCTGGCGCAGGATCAGCCAGCTGTTTACAGCGCATTAGTTTTGGCGCAAGCTAGCCTATACTGCAGGATCACTTTTGGCTGGTTAGAGAAGGAATACTGACAATTCTTTTTTCTCGTTTTTCTTTTTATAAATATTCCCCCTTCCTCTCTATCTTTCTTCTTAACTGTTTCAAGGCCTGTTACTTGAAAGCAATTGAGACTCAACCAAATTTTGCAGTAGCATGGAGTAATCTTGGGTGTGTTTTCAATGCTCAAGGAGAAATTTGGCTTGCCATTCATCACTTTGAAAAGGTAACTATTTACGCCTGTCATATTTTTCAGTTAATTCTAGTGAGCGAAGAATTGTGTACATTCAAATAAGCACTTTCCTAGCTGGTAGAAGTATTCAGGTCTGCACATACTATACCCAATGTGGTATATCGTTAATTATTGGTATAACGTAACTCATGAAATACCTAATCACGTGTAACGCTGCCAAGTTGACACTGGAGTGGCGTTTTAGAATTGCTGTAATAAGGAATTATCAAAGGTGGAAAAATTCTGCTCTGACAGTGTGTGGGGTAGATTACTTTAATAGCCTTTTTCCATTTCGGACTCCTCTGAGAACTGCTTTATTACAAGCATTTCAAAAATGTCATCCTGGTAGTCTTTGAGCAGTCTTGGCTAGTAGAACTTCCTGTTCAAGTACTTTTCTTCAGTTTACTTTTTCCAAGTACAGTAACTCCTCACTTAGTCATCTGATTAACTTTGTTTTCTTATGTGCTGATCAATTAGGGAACATGCTCATTTAAAGTTGTGCAATGCTCCCTTATAACGTCGCCTGCTTTGTCCACTACTTGCAGGAAGAGCAGACCATTGGAACTAGCTGGTGAGGGCTTGGAACCCGTGTGGACCAGCAGCCCCACATCAGCTCTCCGCTCCCCTAAGTTCCCTGTGCAGCAGTCTATCAGCTGCCAGCAGTTCAGCTGTCCCTCCCCACATTGCCATGTGTGGCTCCTGCCCTCTGCCTGGGAGCTGGATTCCAGGAGCTTTCTGCTTGCTGTGGGGAGGTTGGGGTAGGGTTGGAGAAAAAAAGGTTAATGTCAGGGTGTGCCCCTCCCCCTGCTCCTGCACTCCACTTACCCCTTCTCCATATAGAGCAGGATGGGGACTGGGATGGAGAGAGGCATAGAGAGCTTGGGGCAGCAGTTGCTGTCTCAACTTCCTGATCGACCCAAAAAGACAATGTACTTAAGAGTGGGGGTCAGCTTACTTAAAGGGACAATGCACATCTCTCTCCCCCACACACAGGGTGTCTTTCTCTGTCTCCCTTGCTGTCTCCTCTCCCTCCATTCTAGCTGCCTTGTAGAGTATGAGGCTACATTAGCAATGTGTTAACCCTTGAGAGCTCGGTCAAAAGCTAGTTCATCATTTAGCAGTAAGGCATTCCCTGGGAAATATCCCACCCTCTAACTTCACCACTTCAACCAAGCTTTGCAATCGTCATTGCTGTGTACAGTATTCAGTTGTTTAAAATGTATACTGTGTGTGTATATATGTGTGTAATAATATATATAGAGAGAGAGAGAGAGGTTTTTTGTCTATTGAAAAAAATTTCTCTGGAACCCCCTCCCCAATTACGTTAATTCTTATGGGGAAATTGGATTCACTTAAAGTCGCATTTTTCAGGAGCATAACTATAACGTTAAGCGAGGAGTTACTGAATTTCCATTGAGCAGCTTAAGAAAATTACTTCAAACAGATGTACTAATTGCATTTTCCCCCAAGATGTTAAATATTGTTTCCTGCCTGTGTTTGAACCTCTAGATTCTTATGTATAATTTCTGCTCTTACTTGTGTGCAACGCCTCCCAGTTAGCGTAATCTGATAATGTGCTGTTTCTCTTCAGATTCCTTAATGGTCTAAATCCAGTCCTAATATGCCCTATACAGCAAGGGTTCTCAAACTTCCTTAGTTTGAGACTCCTTTTTAGTGTTCGGAGCACAGCGTGGCCCTGGAGTATGTCTGCCGAACGGACCACTTTCGGTTTTGGCGGACTAGCAGCACTTCTATTTCAGTCCACCGAAAGCGTTCCTGTCAGCGACTTTTCGTTGCACACTCCCCCGCATTCGGAGCGGCCTGCTGAAATGCCGCTGAATGCAGTGGGAGCTCGCGACCCCACGGGAATCGCCCCGCGACCACAAGTTTGAGAATCCCTACTATTTGACAATTTTCTCTTGGCCTATATGACCATATACCAAGATTCACAAACAGAAGTTATGATCATTCAGCCATTTTTAGGCCATGTGGTGGTTTTCATATGAATGATCTTTAAGTATTTGGTCTATCAGATGCTTATCTAAAATCTAATGTTACAAAATGCAGATGTATCATCTGTAACTTAACATACTTTCAGTTCCTAGTAAAATGATGTACCAGTTATGAACTTGCTAGAATAGCCTTTTAAAGACCAATACTAATTGCTCTTTTTTACTCTTGTACTGACTCTTTCTTTCTCTATAGCATCTAAAAGAAATTGTAGATGGCTTGGTATTTTGCCATAGGTGAGGGATAGGGATATGGATTGCATTTCTTAATCCTGTGAGTACAGATAGAGAAATCTTAGCATTGCATTGGTGGGGATAAAGCAGAGTAAACCCAACTTCAAATAAATCTTTGGGGCACAACTGTGGGATTGAGGAAAATTTTCCCTTGTAGAAAGGAATGCATACCAAAATGTGCATGAGTGATTCACCCAAACACTTTTCTAGGACATCCATTTAGTCTTCCTAGTTGTAAAGCCCATAAACACAGTTGTCTGTTGCTCCCTTATGCAGAATAGCTGTGCTTCAGCCTCACTGTGTGATGAATTGATCCCATATGATCTTGCAAATATCAAGAATTCTATATAGTGGAAGATGTTAGTTTTTTATTTGATAACATAAATCACTCACAATTGGCATTTGTTGGAATCCATTTTGACAGGCAAGAGATTGCACGAACATGGAGACAACTAGGTCAGGGGTTGATATGTTGGTAGGTCAGTTTAGGGGAGCTTGTACTGTTGTGTGTTCTGTAGATAAAAATAGGACTTCAGTCCTCACTGTCAATCCAGCATCTTTCACGAGTGCTAAATTCACTCCAGAAAGCAAGCAGAAATATGTTCTGCATATTAGCATTTTATGCTTACCTTTAATGTTCCTTACTCATTTAGTCTTTTTTATAGAGTTTATAGAATCCTTTAAATAACTGTTTACAAATTGGGTTATATCCATTAAAAAATTACTAACTTTGGGTGTCTTAGTGTACTATTTAAGGTATGTGGTAATGTTTAAAGCTTGTAAGTTACCTTTTTTAATATCTTCAGGCTGTGACACTTGACCCAAACTTTTTGGATGCTTACATCAATCTGGGGAATGTTCTGAAGGAGGCAAGGATATTTGACAGGTAAACACATAACATCCCTTCAGTAGCCAATCAGCTGCTTAACCAAACATGTATTAGGACTCCAAATTTAGAAAGCTTTTCTTACTTCTAAGCATTGCCTGTAAAGACTGCAATTCAAGGAGAAATGTACTTTTAATATTCAAGCTTTGAGCTTCGGAGAGCAGAAATTTAGCCTTGTCTGTCACTATCCTGTCGGTATCCTTCTTGTGAGGTCTTAGGCTTTCACTTCATTTTTATTAATACAGTGTAATTAGACTATTTGCCCAAACTTTTTAGTTCTACTGTGCCTTTTTTCCCCCCTGCTCCATCCTAAATGACTTGTGTTCATAGAATCATAGATGCCTAGGACTGGAAGGGACCTCAGGAGGTCATAAAGTCCAGGCCCCTGTGCTGAGGCAGAACCAAGTAAGTCTAGAGTCTAGACCAGGGGTCTCAAACTCAGTTACCTTAGGGCCAGTGCAAGTCCTCAGATCCTCCCAGCAGGCCAATAATGTCACTCATGCCACCCAGAACCTGCCCCCTAAAACTCTGCCATCCCTCCCGAACTCTGCCCCCATCTGCCAAAGGCCTTGGGAGGGAGTTTGAGTGAGGGAGGTGGTCTGGGGCAGGGGATTAGAGTGCAGGTTCTGAGAGGGATAGTGAATAGTTCTCTAAAGACATTGTGGATAGTTCTCTAAAGACATCCATGCAGTGGCAGTCAAAAAAGCAAACAGGATGTTAGGAATCATTAAAAAAGAGAGAGAATAAGATGAGAGAATATCTTATTACCCTTATATAAATCCGTGGTGTGTCCACATCTTGAATACTGCATACAGATGTGGTCACCTCATCTCAAAAAGGATATACTGGCATTAGAAAAGGTTCAGAGAAGGGCAACTAAAATGATTAGGAGTTTAGAACAGGTCCCATATGAGGAGAGAGTAAAGAGGGTAGGACTTTTCAGCTTGGAAAAGAGGTCACTAAGCGGGGGAGATATGACAGAGGTCCGTAAAATTATGAGTGGTGTGGAGAAAGTGAATAAGGAAAAGTTATTTACGTGTTCCCATAATAGAAGAACTAGGGGCCACCAAATGAAATTAATGGGCAGCAGGTTTAAAACAAATAAAAGGAAGTTCTTCACACAGTGCACAGTCAACCTGTGGAACTCTTTGCCTGAGGAGGCTGTGAAGGCTAGGACTATAACAGGGCTTAAAAGAGAACTGGATAAATTCATGGAGGTTAAGTCCATGAATGGCTGTTAGACAGGATGGGTCAGGAATAGGGTCCCTAGCCTCTTTGTCAGAGAGGGGTAATGGATGGCAAGAGAGAGATCACTTGATCATTACCTGTTAGGTTCACTTACCCTATGGCACCTGGCATTGGCCACTGTCGATAGGATACTGGGCTGGATGGACCTTTGATCTGACCCAGTATAGCCATTCTTATGTTCTTACGTTAAGAGTAATCACAAGCAAAAAAAACCACTTTATTTCATCCCATGTGGGGATTATTCACGTACAATGTAGATAAATGTAAGATAAAACAAATAATGCAAAGGGGCTCTATTGGAAACAGACTAAAGATGGCTGATAAGATGCTCTGAGCTTGGCTACGTTATCTCAAAAACTTGCTGAGGTAGCATTGTTGTAAAAGTAAAACATACTCCTTAGGAGGACTGGTGTGCAAAGAAAAAGGCACTCTTGAATCGGGGTACCTGTTAAGAAATATAATATGCTAAATGTGGTAAAAGTTGCACACTGTAGACTAATCACAAGGTTTCTGTCCTGGAAAGCATAGTCTAATTTTAACTTGGCCTATTTAACGAAGGGGAAGGTGGTGAAACACTAAGGACTGGCTGTAGGAGAAGGAACAGGGAGAATATGAAAAGCAGAGGAATGCAAGGTTATTTATGGCAAGAGTATTCTGGAAAAATGTGTGGATTTTCAATATAAATGAGACTCTCTTTGGTTTCATGGACAAAGGGGGCTTGAGGAGGGATTTGGACGAGAAGGATAGTGGCCTGGGAAGGTATTCTGTGTGTAGAAGGGCAGCATCTTAGACCACTTCTAGAAGCTGCTCAGTTTTTCCACTAAATGCCTTTTTCTTTTCTTTTCACATTAGCTCTGTAGAGATTATACTTAATTGGCCACAGAAATCTTGTTTTCAGGGATTAAATTTCTCTGTATGTATTACTTACTTTTTTTAGAGATCCTTACATTTACAACTGTGTTTTTTTAATGTAGTAAAAATATATTTAAAGTTATATTTTTTCTTTAAAGATGACTTTGCAAAGGTGGGGGAGGGGGAATTGATCCTTTTAGCTTTAGACACAAAGGAGACCTATGAGGGGAGTTTGTTTTTGGTGTGTGGTGGTAAAGGATTTTACATCTTTTTTGTTCGGGGTTAGGGATGTACATGAATTTGATAACTGCAGTGTGGATTAGAAGCTCTCTTTGGCTCTTAACTGATGGGAGTAGTGTGTCATTCTCCTAAGCAAGAAAAGCTTTTAAACAGTCTGAATAAATCACTTGCTCCTCAGATGGGTTTTACTTTTAGTTTCTGTAATGTCAATCCTTCTTTTTCTCCAGTTTCCCTTATTCTTACAGGGCAGACAAGACTTTTCATGCCTTGACCTCAAAGCAAGAAAAGGCACAAACCCTATTTTCTCTTCTGTGTAGGTTACATTTATAACCAAGTTAAATGTAAAAATAACTTTCTGCAGTCATCCTACATAGGCCATGTGAACACTAACCACACATCTCTTGTTACAGAGCTGTGGCAGCCTATTTACGAGCCTTGAGTCTGAGTCCTAATCATGCAGTTGTGCATGGCAACCTGGCCTGTGTGTATTATGAACAAGGACTGATAGATCTGGCAATAGACACCTACAGACGTGCTATTGAGCTACAGCCACACTTCCCTGATGCCTATTGTAATCTGGCCAATGCTCTAAAGGAGAAAGGCAGCGTAAGGAGCATTTCTGTTTTTTTGCAGTCTGCTATATTTGAGAGGTTCAGCTGGTACTTATTTCAATGCCTTGAATGATAATAAACTTTAAGGTGGGATGTTGCCTTTAGTATTTGATTGATTTTGTTTGTCAACTCATAGGAGAAATAATAGGAGCAAAAAATTCTCCACCTCAAAGCTTTTAAAGGTAGACATTTATTCCTGAAGGAATTATGCACCAGAACATTATACACACAATATTCTGAAATTCTGCAAATTTGTCAGTAAATAGATGTGGCTTCAGCATGGCAGCTGGGAGCACAGGCCATTGGCTGCTTTGAGGTGGGAGATTACCCTGAAGCCCCCACCTCTCCTGATACAGAGACTCAGCAGTGAGGCTGTACCCATCCCTGACATGATACAAGATCTGGGCCTGCCTAAAAAACACCATGGGGTTCTGCCAATCTGTGCCCGGTGCACTTGGTGTGAGTGAGCAGGCTCAGCCTAGCAGGATCCAAGTGTGGAGGGGCTTAGTGGGGGAGTATCCCGGTGTGGGGAGAGAGGTTCCTGTGTGGGGCAATCTGAGTGCGGGTGGCTCAGTGGTAGATCTGGATATACAGGGGCTCATGGGGGAGTTCTGGGTACAGGGGCAATAGAACTGCAGGGGATCCAGGTGACGGTGGTTGGGGTTTGGGGGGTGGGAAATGGGGCTTGGCAAAGGGGTCTGGGTGTGGGGAACTTAGGGAGGTCCAGGTGCAGCTGGTTGGGGCTCAGTGGGGTAGGGGTCTGTGTGGGGGACTCATCTGAGGGTTTTAAGTGTAGGGTTCATTGGGCCTTAACGGGGGAGCCCCAGCTGCTCCTGAGGGGATGGTGCATCTTGGTTCCTCTTTTCTCTCTGCCCCTCCCTCTCCCTGCAATTCCCCATCCCCCTTTCTTCTTTCCCCCTCACCTCACTTCCACATTCCACTCCTCCTTCATTTCACACTTCCTCTCCCTTCCCCCCCTCCCCCCCATGGTTGCACTGGAAAGAGGAAGGCACAACTGGCACTAGGACCCATGAGGTGGCATTCAGCTGCAGAGTCATTGGAGCCAAGATGCAGCCTCCTTCAGTTGGGCAGCTCTGTGCGTGCAGAAATGGGGGTGGGTGGGCAATGGCATGTAACCCCGTACATGCCCCATGCTTCACCTCTGTGGGGGCAGTTCCCCCCCAAAAAATTGCAGTTGGTCTTTTTCTGCAGTGAAGCACAGGAATTCTGCAGGGCAGGGTTTCTGCGGGCACTCAGTCCTGAAGAATACCCCTAGGACAGGGGTGGGCAAACTACGGCCTGTAGGACAGTCCTATCTGGCCCCCTGGCTGGGGAGGCTGCCCCTAGCCCCTCCCCCAGAGCCATACCGCTACACACGCACAGCTCTGAGGGGCAGGGCTGCGCTCTCCCGCGAGGCAGCATGTGTGCCTCTGCACAGAGCCAAACAGGCTACTAGGATCCTCATGGTAAGGGGACCGGGGCTGAGGGGTTGGATGTGGGGAGTGGGGAGATAGGGAGCAGGGTGGGTTGGATAGCGGGTGGGGTACCGGGGTGGTGGTTGGGCTGGGGGATCTCTGGAGGGGGCAGTCAGGGAGCAGGGGGTGTTGGATCAGCTGTGGGAGTCCCGGCAGTCTGTCAGGGGGCGGGGGCTGGTGGTGGATTGGGTTTGTGGCAGTCAGGGGACAGGGAGCAAGAAGGGCTGGGTGGGGAAGGTCCTGGGGGGAGTGGTTAGGGTGGGGGGCATGGTCAGGACAAGGTGTGTGGGGGTTGGATGAGTTCTGATGGGGCAGTCAGGGGGTGGGAAGTGGGTGGGGGTCAGATGGGGGCGGGGCCAGGTTCAGGGAGGCACAGCCTTCCCTACCTGGCCCTCTGTACAATTTTGAACACGGATATGGCCCTTGGACCAAAATGTTCCCCCCCGCCTCGCCCTAGGAGTAACATTGTAGTGGTGATCTTCTCATTAAGCAGTGTTGCCATGGAAATATGTCAAACAGCAGTTCCCTTGCTTGTTTTGTTAAGTATTGCTTGAACACAATTCCATTCCTTTCTAAGGTTGCTGAAGCAGAAGAATGTTACAATACAGCTCTTCGTCTTTGCCCCACACATGCAGACTCACTTAATAACCTGGCAAATATCAAGCGAGAACAGGGAAACATTGAGGAAGCTGTTCGCTTATACAGGAAAGCTCTTGAGGTACATTTGGATATGAGGAGGAGGGTAGGATGTGGACAGAAAAGCTGGGAACATATGAGGGGTGGATTGTACTCGATAAAGAAGTAGACAGAAGCAGTGGTACTTCTGTTTAAGATTTGATTGATTTGCCAAGGAGAATAAAAATGGAAAACAAACAGAGGGGGTAGCGGGGGTAGCGGTGTTAGTCTGTATCCACAAAAACAACGAGGAGTCCAGTGGCACCTTAAAGACTAACAGATTTATTTGGGCATAAGCAAAAATCCACTTGTAACTGTTCTTCAGTGTGATGTTCTTGGAAGATCTGTGGGGCAAACTAACTCTCCTTTATTTCCTGTAGGTGTTCCCAGAGTTTGCTGCTGCCCATTCAAATTTAGCAAGTGTTCTGCAGCAGCAAGGAAAGCTGCAGGAGGCTCTGATGCATTACAAAGAGGCTATTAGGTAAGAATTTTGCTTTGTAAAATTCTCAAAGACTGGTGATAGGAATTTTATAGCCATTTAGAAAATGGCTTAACTCTTATGCACTGTCAATAATCGAATAGCAGTCTGGATGGGCATTCTTAGAGGACAGACAACTTGTACTGTGGATAATGAATGGTGTGTGGTTTTAATTTTAGAATCAGCCCCACGTTTGCAGATGCTTATTCAAATATGGGGAATACATTAAAGGAGATGCAGGATGTTCAGGGAGCTTTACAGTGTTACACCCGTGCCATCCAGATAAACCCTGCGTTTGCAGATGCCCACAGTAACCTGGCCTCTATTCACAAGGTACAACCATGTTCATGGCTTTATTTTTTTAATAACACAGTGATACATTTGGCAAAGTCATTCCTGAATCTGCTTTTGCTTGCTGATTTAATCTCTGCTTTTGCAGGATTCAGGGAACATACCAGAAGCCATTGCTTCTTATCGCACTGCTCTGAAACTGAAACCTGATTTCCCAGATGCTTATTGCAACTTAGCCCACTGCTTGCAGGTGAGGAGAGAGGGATGTGACTGTAATTCTGTGGGAAATGTAAATCTCCAGGACTAACCACATATCAAGGATCCAGTGTATATATATTTTAAAAGAGCAGAAATAGTCTTATTTTCTAATTAGACTAAGACTTATGGAGCCATTTTCTCTCACAGAACAGTGCTTGAGTCATAAGTGATTTGAAATACAAGTGAGCATTAATGGTTATTAAAA
This sequence comes from Dermatemys mawii, assembly GCA_007922305.1. Taxonomy (NCBI): domain Eukaryota; kingdom Metazoa; phylum Chordata; order Testudines; family Dermatemydidae; genus Dermatemys; species Dermatemys mawii. The sequence goes on from ML677377.1 coordinate 37,536,358, forward strand.
TACTTTTCAAGTATCTTTTGTGACGGAGTCAGACCAGAAGGATATAGGAGAGTGCTGGAAGGCAGGTATATTAGTCTGAGGATGTGCAGGTCCCTGTTCCCTGGATAGCCAAACAAAGGCTACTCCAGGCCAATCAAGACACCTGGGGCTAATTAAGAACCTTCTAGAAAGGAGTAGAAACAGCTAGCCTGATTGGGACACCTGAAGCCAATCAGGGACTGGCTGAATCCAGATAAAAACCTCCCAGTTAGTCAGGTGGGTTGTGGGTGTCAGGAGCTGTGGAAGGAAGTTATGCTGTTGGTGAGACTGAGTGGTGGACAGCATATCATACAGAAGGAAGGAGGCCCTGAGGTAAGGGTGAAATGGAGTTTGAAGAAGCGGGGACTGCTGTGGGGAAGTAGCCCAGGGAATTGTATTGTGTGTTGTGGATAAAAGGTCAGCAATCTTAGCTGATGCTATTAGGGTCCCTGGGCTGGAGTCCGGAGTAGAGGCAGGGCCCGGGCTCCCCCCTTTTCTGCCTCCCTTAATTAGTTACTGAGAAAGGGAGGTCACTCTGGGCCTAGATGAGTTTCTGAGGCCCCTAAATCTGCCAGGAAGCGCAGGACCCACAAATACAGACTTGGAACTTTGTCACACTTTTTATCTCTTGGAATGGAAGAAATGTTAGTCACAGTCCATGTAAACAGAATTTCTTGAAGCTCTGACCTGGGTCAAGTGCAGTCGTTTAAAGTATTCTAACCAGCCATTTAATTTTTTATAAGAATGTCCATGCTGGGTCGGACCAGTGGTCCATCTAGTTCAGCATCCTGGCTTCTGGCAGTGGCCAGTAACAGATGCTTCAAAAGGAATGAACAGTACAGGGCAATTATCACATGATCATCCCCTGTCATTCAGTCCCAGCATTTGACAGTCAGAGGCTTAGGGACATCCAGAGCCATGGGATTGCATCTCTGACCATCTTGGCTAATGGACATTGATGGAACACTTTTCTGTGAATTGAGCTAATTCTTTTTTGAAGCCATTGTAGTTTGGGCCTTTACAACATACCATGGCAACAAATTCCACAAGTTGACTGCTTTGTGTGAAGTACTTCCTTTTGTTTGTTTTTAAATCTGCTGCCTACTAATTTCATTGGGTGATCCATGGTTCTTTTGTTTGTCCTTTTAGATTGTCTGTGACTGGACAGATTATGATGAAAGAATGAAGAAGCTGGTCAGCATTGTAGCTGATCAGTTGGAGAAGAACAGACTGCCTTCTGTCCACCCTCATCACAGCATGCTGTACCCCCTTTCTCATAGCTTTAGGAAAGCTATTGCTGAGAGACATGGAAATCTCTGTTTGGATAAGGTAGGAACTTTGGAGCCTTCTCCATGTGCTTGGGTATACTTGAGGAAAAACAGGTTGTGCATTGGTCAATTAAAATGAGGTATGTAATGCCAGTTTTAAAATAGTCATTCTCAGCATTCAGATTTACAACGTTCTTGAGATTGTCTCATCACTTTCTGGTTTTCTGCAGTTTTGTATCCTCTGGTATTGGGAAGAGGTCAATCAGATTTAAGTAATCAGTAATAATGACCGCCAAAGCCGATTTCACCCTCCTGCCCCTAATCTGACAGAGTTCTTCTGTGTGTTCAGTGGTGGTGTAGCTCCATCAGTCCCAGGAAAGCTTTTATCTTTCTCCAACAGATGTTGGTCTAACAAAAGATATTGCCTCACCTGCCTTGTCTCTCTAGAATCCTATGTTGTTCCCTCAATATCTGATCTACCCTCATCTCCATACTGATCTACCCTGACCGTGGACCCATAGGGTGGGATTCTTTTTAGAATAGATAAACTCAGTTTTATGCTTAGACTAACATCTGCTCTCTCCTCCATTGCCTAATTGTATTGCCAATTCAATGAACTCAAGGTTTATCAGCCTATATGCAGCACTTCAGTGACTGGCATTGTTGCTCCCTTAGAACGCTAATCTTTTGATCAGTTTTGGATACATGGCTTTTTTTCTTTAGCTAGAGGATGTGTAGACCAAGCTGCACACTCAATCAGGCCTCCATTCGGACTCAAATTTGGATAGCACACAGCTCGGACTGAGCAACAAGTGTGTAACCCCCTACCTGAAATTTGAGAATTGGTCTCGTGTGGTTTTCAGTGATGATGTTTGTTTATCACCCAATAAATGTAATAGCACAGAAACTTAAATATGGGGATAAAATAACTCTGTAATCTATGCTCTTGGTGCTTCAGATTTTGTTTAAAATCTATCATGTCTCAAAATTTTTTTTTATTTTTTCTTGAATCTTGAATTTGATTGCCAGATCAATGTCCTTCATAAGCCACCATATGAGCATCCAAAGGACTTGAAGGCTAGTGAAGGCCGGCTTCGGGTTGGCTACGTGAGCTCTGATTTTGGAAATCATCCAACCTCTCACCTAATGCAGTCAATCCCAGGAATGCATAACCCTGACAAATTTGAGGTAAGAGACCATAAAGAGCATGCTGAAAGTTTTAAATGTATCTAATAGAGGCTCCCTGGGTAACCTGGGAAAGGTAAAGCACATGATTAGTTATGCATAAGGTTTGAGATCACTTCCTCTTTCCTGGCAGTTCTTGGCTGTTCCTGTGGGGAGGGATAGCTTGGTGGTTTAAGCACTGGTCTGCTAAACCCAGGGTTGTGAGTTCAATCCTTGAGGGGGCCATTTAGGGATCTGGGGCAGAAATCTGTCAGGGACAGTACTTGGTCCTGCTAATGAAGACCAGGGACTGAACTCGATCTTTCAAGGTCTGTCCAGTTCTATGAGCTAGGTATATCGCAGGGAAAAAAAAAAATCACTTTTTGGAGGAGGAAGCGTCTCTTTTATTCCCCAATAGCAGTTCATCTGGCCATTTATGAAGTAGCAGTGGAGATTCATCTCTTCCTCAGCTGAGACAAAAAAGGGAGGAGCTGTTAATCATGGGGGCTACGCAAGGCATAGAAAAGGAAATGGCTGACATTGTGTTGTATGTTCCAAGATAAACTTCAGGTAGTCCAAACTGGAACTACTGCAACTCAGGGCCTGGAATTTGGACAGGCATTGGATGTAGATATTTATGTTCCAGGGTGTTGTGCAATCCATTCTCTATGGAAGCAGAAAAGATTCTACCAAATAATGATCAGGTAGATAAGCCTATTCCAGTTATTTCCAGAATCTGCTGGGATTCTTTCTGTTCTGGAATATCTGCTTACTCCTTAAGATAGTGGTCCTCAAACTGGTGCGCGCACCCCCACTCGAGGGAGTGCGCGAGACTCCAGCACCACTGCCAAGCCTGCCCGGGAGACTGCCGAACTCCTGGGTGGGCTATGTTGGTCCCGCCGAAATGCCACCATGGAAAGTAGAAGTTTCCGCTTTCTGCGGCGGCATTTTGGCGGACATACCCCCTGGAGGCCGCCAGACTTTTCCCTCCGCAGAAAGGGTCCCGGGGGGAAATGTTTGAAGACCCCTGCCTTAAGACACAGTTTCCTTTAGATTCATTTGAGAGTAATCCAGTGTGTCTCATTCCCTAGTTGATAGTTATACTGTCTTCACTCATCTTGTGACAGCTAGACTTCTGAAGGGACTTGTTTGATCCTTATCACCCTTGGTGACGCTCACACCCCAAGGGGATCTCAGTCTTGTTCTTTCATCGTACCAGTCCTCCCTTTGAACCTGTAGTCTCGTGTTCTGTGTCCCATCTTTTAATGAAAGTTGCCTTTATAATTGCCACAACATGAGCCAGAAAAGTCAGTGAACTGGGAGCAGTTACGGCAGACCCACGTATGCTACCATAAAGAAAAGGTCTCACTGCTCTCCTACTGAAAAGTCATCCCTAAAGTAATTTCAGTGTTTAACATGCATCTAGCCATCCACTTACCTTTTTCTTTTCTCCTAACAAATAGAGGTGGCTTCATTCTTTGGATGTCCAAAGAGTATTGGCCTTTTATCTACCGAAACAAAAACTGTTACACCTTGATTATTTGTTTCCATAGCAGCGTGATCGAAGGCTCAAGCTATATCTTTGCAGAGACTTCCTTAATGGATCTCAGCTGCATCATCCATTGCTACTGCCTAGTCTACATTCCTCAACTTCTGCTATATCTCAGATGTACAGCTATTGGAGATATGTAGGGCATCTGTTAGGAGCTCCCTGTGTACCTTCATGAGACATTTATGCTTTAGTCCAGTCATAGATATAGCTGTGGAGATGAAGCAAGAGTCAGCCATCACTTCCGCAAACTTGCACTTATCTCCTGTTTGACTGCTGCTTGCTAATCTCCCACATATGGAATACGCATAGGGACCGTCACTCTTAACCTCCATTTTTTTCTACTTTAACTGCAACTGTAGGCTCTTTGAGATGTCTGGTCCCTGTCTGTATTCCACTACTCACCTTCCGTTATTCTTCGAGTGATTGCTCTTGTCTATTCCACAGTAGGTGTGCGTGCTCACCATGTGCACGAGTGCCGGAAGTTTTTCCTTTAGCACTACCCATAGGGGGAGCGCTCCCCCGTGACCCCTGTAGTGGCGCCACCTTGGCATGCTATAAGGGGCGCCACGTTCTCACCTACCCTCAGTTCCTTCTTGCCACCAGTGAAGGTGCATCAGAACTTCACAGTTCCAGCTTTGCTGCAGCTCGTCCTTAGCGTTTTATTTAGTACCTGTAGCGACTTAGTTTCAAGTTAGTTTTAGTTAAAGTCCCTGGGCCAGGCATGCCCTGAGCCTTAAGTGGTGGGACTCTTACAGGCATCCTGTGCTGAGGAGTAACCTGCATGCGGACTGTTTATGCTCTTTGGGCAAGACCCATATCAGAGATAGTTGCAGGATTTGCTAGTTGGTTCCACCAGCACTTGCACTAGGAAGTTGTCCCCAACACCCTCCAAAAACTTACTGGATCGTATGTGCACTGCTGTATTGCTTTTCCAGCCAATGTCAGGGTGATTGAAGTCCCCCATGAGAACAAGGTCCTGTGATCTGGAAACTTCTGTTAGTTGTCTGAAGAAAGCCTCGTCTACCTCGTCCTTCTGGTCTCATGATCTATAGCAGATACCCAACACAACATTGCCCTTACTGCTCTCAGTTCTAAACTTAACCCAAAGACTCTCAAAAGGCTTTTCTCCGGTTTCATACCGGAGCTCTGAGCAATCACTCTGTCCTTTTACATACAGTGCAACTCCTCCACCTTTTCTCCCCATCCTGTCTTTCCTGAACAGTTCATACCTATCCATGACAATGCTCCAGTCATTTGAGTTACCCCACCAAGTCCCTGTCATTCCAATCACATCATAGTTCCTGTACGGTGCCAATACTTCCAATTCTTCCTCCTTCTTTCCCAGGCTTCTTGTGTTCATGTACAGGCACCTAAGATAACTAGCCGATTGCGCTACTTGCTCAGTATGAATCATGAGGCCTCCCCGTGGCATCCTTCTTATGTTTCCTCCCGGTATCCCACTTCCCCACTTACCTCAGGGCTTAAGTCTCCAAATCCTGGCAAACCTTGGGCTGACAGCCACCACTCTTCACAAAAGAAAAAAACACACAGCTTATGTCTCCTTTGGGAGGCCTGCCTCATTGTTTGAGAACCGCTGCTCTAGACTAATTGGGTTTGTGCAGGGTGACTGCTTGAATCAGTGATCGGTAAATATTAGATTTATTAAAGGTAAAAATGTTTGCATACCTTGTCACCCTTTGCTTTTGACCATTTCATACTTTTAACTGGAGAGTTGTGTACTGCTTTCTCCAGAATTTATCCAGTTTGACTGGAGATTCATAAAGAAAAATGGGCTGAACATAATATCAATCCAAAAGTGAGATCACTTGTGAAATTGTTACACTTCTAACAAATTCTTAAGCTGCTTATATGCAATTTTCATAACCCTTATTTAAGATTTTTCATGTTCAAAGCACTTACAGAATAACTGGCTAATGTTTATGTAAAATAAAATGAAACTTGGTCCTAAACAATTTCCTCCTTTTTTATGAGGGTAACGTGTAGAGTAATTGCGTAGCATTGCTGATGAAATTGTAGTCAATAGGCTAAATTTCAAGTACTTATATTAACTTGTGGTGTTGTATATCCTAGGTGTTCTGTTATGCCCTCAGCCCTGATGATGGGACAAACTTCCGTGTAAAGGTGATGGCGGAAGCAAATCATTTCATTGACCTCTCCCAGGTGAGTTTTCATTCTTGTGAAGTTGCAGCATGTTTTTTCAGAAATGGAGATCTCAACCTGTGGTTAAGGATCCTGGCCACAGTGAATTTCTTGGAGCACAAATTATGCTCCCATGTAATGGTAAGACTGATCTTCAGAATTCTTGAGTTTGTGGTAGTGATTGTCAGCATTTTCATCATTACAGAGGGAATTGATGGACGTTGTGTGAACTTTGAGAGTGAGTACTGGAATTTTATTAATGTGGGTTTCTGGCTTTGGATTAAAACGATAGTCATACACAACCTAATTTTGGTCAAGGAGACTTTCTGTAGTGGATAAATATTTTGGGCTTGATTCTTGGATACATTAAGGCTGCTGTATGCTACTCAAACAATATAAAGCAACCATGGCTTAGTAGGTTGACAAAAGATTTCCCCTGCATAGTGGAATAACTGAGAGATTTAGTCATCGTGGCAGCTTCTACCTCCATCACCTCTTGGATTCAAGGTATGTGGCAAAGGTTTTACTACATCATAAATGATCATCAGAAACAGTGCCTGGAGTCCAAGGATGGCTGCCATAAATTAGGGTAGTCCTGCAAATTGTCTAATACACACTGGAGCTGAGACTGACCTGTCATCTGGACAGCAGCAGGAGATAGGTTAAAGCCATCCCCTGGGACCATGCAATACGCGGCTGACATGCCACTTAGCATCTGGGCTCTTGAGTAAAAATGATGTATTTGCCAAATTGACATCAACAGAACTGCTGTTCATTAAGAGATCCTCTGCATACTTGCACTTGCAAAATGCATTCTCGGAGCTGCTGATCTTCAAGAACATTGTGGAAAGCACTGCCTGTTGAGTACATCTCAAACTGAACATTTAATGCCTAGCTTGTAAAAGTGCTGTGTAGTCCCATTCTGATTTCAGTTCTAATCACTACATGTGGGTATAGGGACCTTTTTCTCTGGAAATTTAATTTTTAAAGCTTTTAGTTAGCTAATCAATTAATAGATTTTAAGATCAGAATAGATCATTATGGTCTAATCTGACCACCTCCATAACACAAGTCATAGAACTTCACTCAATAATTACTGCGACAAACCCTTAACTTCTGGTTGAGGCTAGAATGTATCTTTCTAAAAAGACCTTCAGATTTGATTTAAGGACTTTAAGTGATGGATAATCAGCTACCTCCCTAGGTAAGTTGTTCCAGTGGTTAATTACCCTAACAGTCAAAGCTCTTTATTTTAATCTCAATTTGTCTAGCTTTTCAGATTCCAGCCACTGGATCTTGTCTCCTTTGTCCACTAGATTAAAGAGCCCTCTGTCAGAGATATTCTTCTCTAGTACATAATAATCAAATATCCTAGTGCCAGAGGTGTTCTCAGCATTAAAGAGCTATGTTCTCTTAGGACTGGTCTACAGCAGAGGGAGGGATCGACCGAAGATATGCAACTTTCGCTACGTGAATAATGTAGCTGAAGTCAGCGTATTTTTCGGCTGACTTACCTGCCATCCTCATAGCGGTGGCGTTCAGCAGCACGCTGCCCCGTCCACTCCAGCTTGCACTTCTTGGCGAGGTGGAGTTCCGGAGCTGATGGGGACATCGCTGGCGATTTTATCACGTCTTAACAAGATGCAATAAGTCGATCACCAAAAGATGGACAGCTAACCGCTGATCCAGGGGGTAGTGGAGACCTACCCTTAGAGCATACTGATGTTATATACTGGATAATTGTAGGCCTGTCAGTCTGACAGTGATCCTAGGCAACATAGTAGAGTGACTGATATATGCGACTCCTTTGATAAAGGATTAAAGGAGGGTAAAATAATCAGTGGCAGTCAGCATGGGTTTGTGGAAAATAGTTCAAGAAAATCTCTTTGAGATTACTGATTTAATTGTTAAAGACAATAACATGGCACACGTTAAATGGATTGAAAGCTGGCCAGCTCAGAGGTCTCAATGTAATTGTAAATGGTGAATTATCAGATGGGTGGGTATGTTGCTAATGAAGTCCCATAGGGATCAGTTTGGCCCTATGCTATTTAACATTCAGGAAATACTCAGTCAACATTACTGATCGTTTTTAGATGAAACACAAATTGGGGAGTGGTAAATAATGAAAAGGACAGATCATAGATACAAAGCGATCTGGATCGCTCGGTGAGCTGGGTTTTTTAATATGACTAAATGTAAATGTGTACATCTAAGAAAGAAGGTAGGCCATACTTCCAGGCTGGAGGGACTCAATCCTTGGGAAGCAGTGACTTGGAAGATGATTTTTTGCGGGTTGTGGAGGATAATCAGCTGAACATGAGCTTCCTGTGAGATGCTGTGGCTAATATGCATCCAAGAATTGAAAAGGGAGGAATCTTGAGTGAGAGCAGAGATTACTTGGCATTGGGGCCACCACTGTTGGAATTGTGTGTCCAAGTCTAGCGACCACAATCCAAGATGGATGTTGATAAATTGGAGAATGGTCAACAAGGAGCCATGAAAATTGATGGAGATGGAAAACATGCCTTGATAATGGTTGATTCGAGGAGCTCAACCTAAAAGCTTCTCAAAGAGAAGGTTATGGGATTACTTGATTACAGTTTATAAGTATTGTGACAAAGCTCTGTCCTTATCTTTGTGGATCCTGCGTTTCCTGGCGGATTTTTACTAGCCTCAGTGGCTCACTGTGACCCTCCACGGAGCCCTTCTCTCTCTCAGGGCCTCCTTCCTTCTGGATGATATGTTGTCCACCACTCAGTCTCACCAACAGCATAACTTCCTTCCACAGCTCCTGACACCCACAGCCCACCTGACTAACTGGGAGGTTTTTATCTAGTTTCAGCCAGTCCCTGATTGGCTTCAGGTGTCCCAATCAGGCTAGCTGTTTCTACTCCTTTCTAGAAGGTTCTTAATTAGCCCCAGGTGTCTTGATTGGCCTGGAGTAGCCTTTGTTTGGCTATCCAGGGAACAGGGACCTGCACACCCTGAGACTAATGTACCTGCCTCTTAGCACTCTCCTATATCCTTCTGGTCTGACTCCATCACAGTATCTACATGGAGAACAAATTTAGTAATAGGTTTTTCAATCTAGCAGAGAAAGGTATGACATGATCCATTTGCTAGAAGTTGAAGCTAGACAAATTCAGACTGGAAATAATGTATAAATTTTTAATTGCAAGAGTAATTAACCATTGGAATAGCTTATGGAGGGTCATGATGATTCTTCATGGCAATGTTTAAATCAAGATTGGATGTTTTTCTAAAAGCTCTGCTCTAGGAATTATTTTGGGAAATTTCAATGAAATATGTTTTACAGGTCACACTAGGTGATCACAGTGATGCCTTCAGATCTCGTCTGCATTTCCACACAAACTATTTGGGCTTGTAGCAGGGTCTTTCTCACCATTTGGCATTTGGGGATTTAAAAATAAACCTTCTGAGAGCCCCTCTCTCTCTCCCCTCTCTCCCCCCTCTCTCTCTCTGTCTTCCCCTCTCTCTCCCCCCCCGTAGCAATAGTTACCACAGCAAGCCTTCCATTGGTCAATATTCCTGACCTTCTGTCTAGGTCAGAGGAGGCAGACCAAATAGGGTATTTGCAAGAATCCTCTCTTGGCCTGCAAAAAGGGCTTATCTGTGGTGCCACCTACTGTCTTCTGTTACAGGAGTTGCTAGAATACATGCCAGAGGCTTAGGCATTGAAGAGTTTGACCTACCAGGACAAAATGTGCACCTACTGTTCAGTATAGAATGATAGATGTGTAGGGGTGGAAGGACCTCAAGAGATCATGAACTACCCTGGTAGCTAAAACTTTTCCTAATATCTAACCTAAATCTCCCTTGCTGAAAATTATGCCCTTTACTGTTTGTCCTGCCTACAGTAGATATGGATTACTGTCCTCTTTCTAAGGCCATATTTACACTACATAGTTGACTTCATTGAAGTCGACATTGAACCACTGATTTAAGCAAAGAAAACAAGGAATACTTGTGGCACCTTAAAGATTAACCAGTTTATTTCAGCATAAGCTTTCGTGGGCTATAGCCCACTTCATTGGATGCATAGAATGGAACACACAGAAGTAAGATGCATGTGTGTATATATATATATACAGAAAGCATAAAAAGTTGGAAATTACCATACCAATTTTAAGAGACTGTTTAATTTGGATGAGCTATTAGCAGGAGAAGAAAAACCTTTTGTAGTGATAATCAAGTAGGTCTATGTCAGTTGACAAGAAGGTGTGAAGGAAACTTAGGGAAATAGATTCAATTAGTGTAATGACTAAGCCATTCACAGTCCTTGTTTAACCCTTGGTTGATAGTGTCCAATTTGTAAATTAATTCTAGTTTAGCAGCTTCTCGTTGGAGTCTGACACCATCATAGGACCTAATCACATCAGCCATACATTGGGGGCTCGTTCACCTGCATGTGATATATGCTGTCAGGTGCCAGCAGTGCCCCTCTGCCATGTACAATGGCCAAACCGAACAGTCTCTACGCAAAGGAATAAATGGACACAAATCTGGCATCAGGAATTATAACATTCAAAAACTTATAGGAGAGCACTTCAGTCTCCCTAGCCATTCTATTACAGACTTGTAGGTGTTAATTTTAAAACAAAAAAACTTCAAAAACAGACTCCACCGAGAAGCAGCTGAATTGGAATTAATTTGCAAATTGGACAGTATCAACCAAGGGTTAGAGAACTGTGAATGGCTTACTCATTACACTAATTGAATCTGTTTCCGATGAAGTGGGCTATAGCTCACAAAAGCTTATGCTGAAATAAATTGGTTAGTCTCTAAGGTGCCACAAGTATTCCTCGTTTTCTTTACGGATACAGACTAACACAGCTGCTAATCTTAAACCTGATTTAAGCAAGTTGCTCTTGTGTGTTCACTATGCTCTTTGTATTAGCATTGTTGTGATCCAAGTTTGCAAGGCCATTGACAGACCTCTGCTAATATGGGTAGTGACTCTGGTCAACGTGCAGGACGTAGTGGATGGTTTTGCCTAATTGCAGTGGGGCAATAGACAGAACACATCCCTATCATGGCACCAGACCATCTTGCTAAACAGTACATATAACAAAAGAGGTACTTCTCAGTGGTGTTGCAAGCACTGGTCAATCATAATCGCCATTTCACCAACATCAATGTGGGATGATCGGGAAAGGTGCATGATGTGTTAGGAACACAGGTCTGTTCAGAAAGCTGCAAGCAGAGACTTTATTTCCAGACTGCAAAATAACCATTGGTGATGCTGAAATGCCATTCATGATCCTGGGAGACAAAGTCTACCCCTTGCTCCCATGGTTCATGAAGCCGTACGCAGCCAGTCTGGACAGCAGTGAGGACTAGTTCAACTATAGAGTGAACAAGCGCAGAACGGTGGTGGAATGTGCCTTAGGACATTTAAAAGTTTGCTGGCATTGTTTGCTTACTAGGTTAGACCTCAGTGAAAGCAATATCGCCATTGTTATTGCTGCCTGATGTGTGCTCCATAACATTTGTGAAACAAAGGGGAAGAAGTTTCTGCTGGGGTGGGAGGTTGAGGCGGATAGCCTGGCAGCTAATTTGGATCAAGACACCAGGGCAAAAAGTAGAGCACATTGAGGGGCTCTGTGTCTCTGTGAGGCTTTGAAAACCAGTTTCAGCAAAGAGTCAGAGTAATGTGACGCTTATCTGTGTTGCTCCTTACCAAATTCTCCCCTCCATTGCATTTTCTTCCCTGTAAACTCCACCCCCACCAACTACCGTGTGTTGAATGAATAAAGAGTCTTTTCTCCTCAGTCCATTAAGTTTTACTATCCACACAAACACACAGAGGCACCAAAGAAAAATAAGATAACCTGGGACAAAAGCCCTAACACTAGAGGGAAGGGAGGGGAAGACAAGGAAAGCTTACTTTACAGATCCACCACCAGTCTAGGGAGCTCTGCATTTTAATTTAATTTTAAATGAAGCTTCTTAAACATGTTAAAAACCTTATTTACTTTACGTACAACAGTAGTTTAGTTATATATTAGACTTATAGAAAGAGACCTTCTAAAAGTGTTAAAATTATTACTGGCACGTGAAACCTTACATTAGAGTGAATAAATGAAAACTGGCACACCACTTCTGAAAGGTTGCCGACCCATGGTGTAGTCCTTTGCCCCTCATTGATTTCAGACCAGTTCTCTAATTTGTCAGACGGTTTGCATCTAATCCTGACCTCCAAAGTGCTTGCAACCCCTTCAAGTTTGGTGTTATCTGCACATTTTGAAAGCATACTCTCCACTTCTTAACCAAGTAATTAATTAAAAATATTGAGTAAGACTGGATTGACACCTACAGAACCCCACTATATACACCCTCCCGGTTTGATAGCGAGCCACTGATTGATTATTCTTTGAGTAGTCTTTCAACCAGTTGTGAATCCATCTTATAGTAACTTCATCTAGATTTACCATATTTCCCTAGTCTGCTTATGAGACTGTCAAGTGGGACTGTGTCAGAAGCCTTACGGAAATCAAGGTATATCACATCTACTCAGTCCTCTCTCCACCAGGCCAGTAACCCTGTCAAGGAAATTCGGTTGGTTTGGCATGATGCATTCTTGACAAATCCATGCTGTTGATTCCTTGTAACTCTGTTATCCTTTAGATGGTTACAAATTGATTGTTTAATAACTGGTTTCAGTACCTTACTGGGTATCGAAGTTAGCCTAACTGATCTATAATTCCCCAGGTCCTCTTTGTGCGCCTTTTTAAAGATGGGTACTGTTTTGTCCATCTCCAGTCCTCTGGGATCTCATCTGTCCTCCATGAGTTCTCAAAGATAATTGCTGTTGGTTCTGAGATTACTTCAGCTAGCTTCTTAATTACTCTAGGATGAATTTCCTCAGGCCCTGCTGTATTTAACTTAAGTTATCTAAGTATTCTTTATCCTGTTCTTTCCCTATTTTGGCTTTTATTCCTTCCTCCTTGTTAAAATTTTGTGTTGAGTATCTGGCCACCATTTCACTTTTTAGTGAAGACTGAAGCAAAATAGTCATTAAATACCTCAGCCATCTTGATATCATCTGTCGCTAGCTCTCCTTTCCTGCTAAGTAGAGGACCTACAGTTTTCCTTTGTCTCTCTTACTCTGAATATATTTTAAGTGCCTCTTTTTATTGCCTTTTGTCCCTTGTTAGGTGTAACTAATTTTGTGCTTTAGCCTTTCTGGTTCTGTCCTTTCATGCTTGTGCTATTCTTTTGTATGCCTTAGCAATTTGTTCATGTTTCCAGTTTTCATAGGATTCCTTTTTGATTTTGGGGTAATTAAAGAGCTCATGATGGAGCCATATTCACCTCTTACTGTTTTTTCTATCTTTCTTTTTCATCAGGATGTGGCTTAGATCACAGAACATTGCTTTTGTGTTTTGTGGGTGTACAGGAGATTATTGTGGCCCAGAAAACCATCTGTACTGATACATTATGCTCGGAAGTTGAAAAGCTCTCTGTTACCTGGTGCCAATAATCTCTCTCCCAGAATCTGCATCTGTATAATCTGATTTGGATTATTATAGTTAGTCTTTGAGCCTCTCATTGTCAGTCCATCTTGGAATAACCATCTTGTCAATTCTGCTCTCTTCAGTCATCTCACCTACTGGAGATTTCTGAAAGATCTGGTTAACTTCTTCCCACCAAGTAGAGAACCCACTCCATTATGGGACCTTAACCAGGTGCTGACAGGATTGATGGACTTGCCTTTTGAGCCCTTGAAGTACACTTTTTCCTTTCTGCCAATCACTGAAGAGAACATTTTTAATCTCTTCTCTCTGTAAAAAGTGAGTTGCAGACTTCAGTGGCTAATCAGCCACTTTATCATAATCCACCAGGAGAAAGCTGTCCTGCACACTCATCCTGCAAAGATGGTATCAGAGTCCCACATGAATGGGATTGCTAGTACCCCAGTGGTGTTCAAGTGATTGCTCATGTGTATTCCACAGTAGGTGTGTGTGCTTGCCATGTGCACCAATGCTGGAAGTCTTTCTGTTAGCAGTACCCATAGAGGGAGCGTTCCTCCGCCCCACCCCCCGGTGACTCCTGGAGTGAGGCCTCCCTGGCACACTATAAGGGGCGCTGCGCACTCCCCTACCCTCTGTTCCTTTTTGTCGCCAATGAAGATGCATCAGAACTTCACAGCTCCAGCATTGCTGCAGCTCATCCTTAGTATTCTACTTAGTGCCTGTAGTTACTTAACTCTCAAATTAGAGTGCCTGGGCTGAGGCATGCCCTGAGCCCCGGGCTTTAAGTCTTGCAAGCATTCTATGTGAAGGAGTGACCCGCACTCAGACTGTTTACACTGTTTGGGTGAGTCCCATATCAACGATCGTTGCAAGGTCTGCAAGTCGTTCAAGCCCCGGATGAAACGAGAAAAAGACAGTCAATTCCAGGCCATCCTGATGGAGTTGGTGCTGACTCCGGCATGCCACTCCCAGTCAGCACCGGGCACCATGGTGATCCCCGGTGTCTTTGTCTAGTCGGCACCTCTCCCCATCCTCACGGCATAAGAGCACTAAGACGCCGCCCTTGATGCAGTGGTACTGTGGTGCACTGGGGCAGAGCTGCTGGATGGTGAAGAGTGTCAAGAATGTTCCCTCGACTGCAACCGGTACTGCTCTGGGGTCGACTGCGGAGGGCCCAGCAGTGGCTTGCCTCTGGAGCGCAAAACCGACATCATTGGCGCTCCAGGTATCGGCAGGGACAAGACATCTTGGGCTGCTTGCAAGACCTCCGGTGTGGAAGACATCCGGAGAGGCCTGCACCAATGCAGCCAGGCTGCTCCACTCATCGTGAGTTCAAAGTTGGATGTTAGGAGAAACTTTTTCACTAGGAGGGTGGTGAAGCACTGGAATGGGTTGCCTAGGAAGGTGGCGGAAACTCCTTCCGTAGAGGTTTTTAAGGTCAGGCTTGACAGAGCCCTGGCTGAGATGATTTAGTTGGGGATTGGTCTCACTCTGAGTAGGGGATTGGATTAGATGACCTCCTGAAGTCCCTTCCAACCCTGATATTTTGTGATTACTCTGTGTGAGGAGGACTAAGGTTTTTATTTGGATGGGATTTAGACCTCCAAGGAGCCGTCACTTCTTGCAGACTTTGGGGATCAATGTAAATCAAGTGCCATTTTCATTCAGTAGTTTTCTTTGCATATTAAGACAATATCTCTGTGCAGAATCCTTTATCTAAGATGTTACTACCTCAGGCCTTCTTCTTGAAGGAGCCTTGAAGGCAGCAGTCATGACATGCTTCAGTACTGTTTCATCTGAGAAATCTGCAGGGCTGGAGTTGTATGTGTAACCCTACAGTACTGCTGTCCCAACTTAGCACTTAAATCTGTTGCCCGCTTTGCAAAGGCTGTTATGCAATCCTCCTTATAACGCCTTAGTCCGTCTTCCTCGGAGTTGTATTGCTCACTGGACTCCCATAATGAAATATACAGAGGCTACCTTAAATTAAAGTAGTTCCTTACCATAGTAACTGATGATTCTTCTTTGAGTGCTTGCTCATATTGATTCCAGTTAGGTGTGTGTGCACGCTGTGTGCACAGCCATTGGAAAGTTTTCCCCTAACAGCATCCATCTGGTCAGCTGTGGAGCCCCCGGGGCGGCGCCTGCATGGCGCTCAATTTATTCCCCTGCTGACTTGGCGCCTCCTCAATTCCTTCTTCCTGCCTGTGACAGTAGTTGGAACTGTGGTATCTTGCTCGGCAAGTTCTCCATGTTTCTCTAGCTCTATAGTTTTGTTTGGTTTGTAGTTCTTGGTTTTGATTTTAGTTTTAGTTAGTGGGTTGGTGAGTAACCATTTTTTCTTTGAATAGTTATCCCTGTAGGTGCTCTGCTTCAGGAGCATATGCACACTCATGTGCCTTTGATTGGAAACTTTCAGTTGCAGCCTGTGTTCTGTGTGCTTGTGCTATGAGCTGAGGACACAAAGGGGAAAATCACCCATCACTGGTCCTGGTCCTGCTCACCTGGAGGCTGAAATGGAAGCTTATGTTGTTGGTTAACTTTGCTAATCCACTGTTGTTCTTACCCTACTTATATTTCTTTTTATTTCAATGTAGTTGTTTTTAACTTGTTTTCTTGCACATTCTGCCCATCTTGGGGCAGCATTCCCTTTTCCCCAGTTTCCTGGTTGCTGTCTCTTTTTATCTACCTTCGTTCCCTTGTTTAGTGTTCTCTTTCAGCTTTAAACCTTGCCATGTGTGCAGCAGATCTCTTCCCCTCGGTGGCGGACATTGCAGTTGCCTTGAGGAGGCCCATATCCTGTCTCAATGTAAGGTCTGCACTGGCTTTAAGAGCTGATCTAGGAAGTTGCAGAAAGACAGACTCAAGTTACTCCTCAGGAAGTGATCCTTGACACCAGCTACTGATTCATATCTGCAGTCCTCCAGGTTTCCCAAAGAGGTCCAAGACACAGTTAAAGATCTCCCTTTTGAAGGTCTCAAGCTCTTTTCAGTGGTACTTCTGAAGTCCCTCTACTCCTATAGGATTCAGGAGCTGCCTTTTGATTATTGGGCACTTACACTATTGTGACCAAAAGGAAATGATCACAGACAGCCTAAAGATCTTGTCCCACACAGTTTATATTAGAGGATGGCAGAACCACTCAGGAAGTAGCTTCAGTTTCAGAGGAAAAATTTCTCGTCCACTGTCACCACCCAGCCAACAGCTTCCAGCAAACTCTTTTGTTATATGTTCATTGAAAGCCATGATTCACTGCACCACCTACCTGGACCTGTTGCTGCATCATCCTTTTCAATGGGATTCTTTCCCATTGCAGACCATCATTGGAAGCAGATCACATCAGACAAATGGGTATTAGTCATATCAGGCTATACCATTCACTTCAGACCTGAGTGTATTGATTGGCAGCTCATAGTTATCCTGTGATCAATGTGATGTGGCCATGAGAAAGACTAATGCAGTCCTAGGATGCATTAGGCAAGATATTTCTAGTAGAAACAGGGAAGTGTTAGTACCATTATACAAGGCACTGGTGAGAGCTCATCTGGAATACTGTGTGCAATTCTAGTCTCCCATATTTAAGAAAGATGAACTAGGATGTTCTGAGGAATGGGAAACATACCTTGAGAGGAGGCTCAAAGAATTTGGCTTGTTTAGCCTAACCAAACGAAGGCTGAGGGGGAGATATGATTGCACTCTGTAAATACATCAGAGGGATAAATACCAGGGAGGAGAGAAGTTATTTAAGTGCCAATCTGGACACAAAAACAAATGGATATAAACTGGCCATCAACAAGTTTAGGCTTGAAATTGAGTGAAGGTTTCTAACTATTGGAGGAATGAAGTTCTGGAACAGCCTTCCAAGGGAACCATGGGGGCAAAAATCCTCACTGGCTTCATGACTGAGCTTTATAAGTTTATGGAGGGTATGGTATAATGAGATGGCCTACAATAGCACTTAGCCAGTCTGACGGCTAACAGCAAATATCTCCTCCAGCTGGTGATGGGACACTAGATGGGAAGAGTTCTGAGTTACTACAGAAAATTCTTTTCCAGGTGTTTGGTGGGTCTTGCCTACGTGCTCAGGGTCTAATTTATTGCCATATTTGGGAGTCAGGAAGGAATTTTCCCAGGTCAGAGGGGCAGAAACCCTTTCCTTTGTAGAATGGGTCACAGGTCACTTATAGATTTGAACTAGTGTAAATAGTGGATTCCTGTAACTTAATGTCTTTTATACCATAATTTGAGGACTTTAGTAATACAGCCAGAAGTTAGGGGTCTATTACAGAAGTGAGTGTGTGAGGGTCTGTGGTCTGCAATATAAAGGATGTCAGACTAGATGATCGTGATAATTCTTTCTGACCGTAAAGTCTGAGTCTGTGAAAGTGGCTCTCACCAACCGAAGTCTCCATAATTGATGATGTAAGTTTTGTAAGTGACTGGTCCTGCTATCATACCAAATGTCTGAGTGCATTTGGACATGCTTGCCCTCTGAGTAATTTTTCAGGGTTAACTAAGTGACTGTTGTCATTCATAGCATCTTTATTTGGGGGAGGTAGATATGGGAAACCTGAGCTAGCTGTAAATTTAATCTGAACTATATAGAGCTGTTCGAAGTTGTTCTGTATTTTAAACTTAATGTGCTAACTTCTAATCTTGCTTTTGGACTTTCCGTGATACAGTAAAAAATAATTAGTAATGTTCTTGATTCTTGTATTTTTAGATACCATGTAATGGAAAGGCAGCAGATCGCATTCACCAGGATGGGATACACATCCTCATTAACATGAATGGCTACACTAAGGGAGCCCGTAATGAGCTGTTTGCTCTCAGACCAGCACCTATCCAGGTAAAGGAATTAAACAGTGTTTGGAGAGCTCTATTGGATGTAAGATCAATGCTCAACATTGTCATAGAACAGGCTGGTTTCTCTCTCCTCTCCTTTAAGTTGGGAATGCACTGGAAGTGGCATGCTGATCCATACAGGACTGGAAGAAAGTGGGCATTGCTCTGTAAGGAGCAGTATATGATTAAAATAATTGTTTGGTTTATATACAATTCGCTCCCTTTTTCCAGTATTTATATGTTGAATAATAGTCCAGAGGAAAAAATAAACATAGCTTTATGGTTCCTGAGCACACTAGCTTCCCATTCTGGTGAGAGCAGATATTTTAAGCAATGTTGTTAGTCATGCCGTTTGGTACGAGGCCTTAGCTTTGAATCTGCGGGAAAGATACAACTAGGAGAAACCAGAGCTGCCTCTGGGGAATTTATTTCCAGGAACAAGAATAATTCCATATAGGTTGAGTATATGATTGCATAAGCACAGTATTATTTGGTGTAGTGTAACAGCATCAGATAATGCTGTAAACACTGCGCTGAACCAGGTGAGGTTTGAACATGCTGTGGTATACTGACACCAGAGTCTTTACAGTGTATATATGCAAACATGCGATATTCAGAGTAAAATAACAAAATATCAACACACAGAGGAAGATGAATGCTACTAAGAGGAAACCCTGGATGGTGAAAATACTCAAGGTAGTGATTTAAATATATAGGTGAGCTGGAACTTACATACACCTTTTATCTGTTGTAATGAGCTTCCTTTTAAGTTAGTGATCTCAAGCCATGTTATAAAATTCTATAAAGCAAATTTTTCATTCTGCTGTACAAAAGTGTTAGAGCAATTTACTGTTATTAATATGTGGATACTTACAGGATCTGCATTACTGTAATATCCTGATGTGTCTCATCATTAATGAATTTTATCCTCCCAATATTCCTGGTAGCCATGGATATTTCATTTTATAGATAAGGAATGGAGAGACAGGCAGAGCACATCAGGGTGGTGTTGTGGAACTGGGAATTGAACTCTGGTCTTAAGTGTCAATCCAGTGTCCTATGTGTTAGGCCATCTTTCCATCCTTCACTGCTGCTGTATTGTTGGATAATAGTGTCCTTGGTTTAAAATGCAAACTGTTGTGAGTTATTTGAACTCATTCTGCACTTGGAGGCTTTCCATGGCCAACACAGAACTGCTGTTTCCAAAGGTTTTCTGAAAAAATACTGGAAAAATGTAAGTAGCAAGAAACAGCTGTCATATTTGTCATTATTTTACTTTGCCTTAGGTGTGCTAAAATCTCTTAGTACAGATAAGGAGATGGGTTCCTCAAAGAGAACGAATATTCTTGAAGATACAGTTTGGCCTGTAGACTTTGAATTCTTTAAGGATACTATATACACACAATTCTCACCTGTGGGTCTCTGACTCTAATATGAGACTAAGGAAGTCCCAAAGCTAAACAGTCTTGGACAGTTGCAGTATGCACACACATCAGCAGGCAAGATATTCTTGCCTTGGAACATGAGTGATACTTCTCATTAGTAGGGCTCTACCAAATTCACAGTACATTTTGGTCAATTTCCTGGTCACAGGATTTTAAAAATCCATAAATTTCATTCCAACTATTTTCATCTAAAATTTCAGTGTTGTAATTGTAGAGGGTCCTGACCGCAAAAAGGAGTTGTTGGGGCAGGGGGCGGTCACAAGCTTATTGAAAGGAGGATTGCAGTACTGCTACCCTTACTTCTGTGCTGCTCCTGGCAGCAATGCTGTCTTTAGCTGCCCAGATCTGGAGAGCGGCAGTTGTTGGCCAGGATCCCAGCTCTAAAGGCAGAGTCATCACAAGTAGCAGTGCAGAAGTAAGGATGGCATGGTATGGTATTGCTACTCTTACTTCTGCATTGCTGCTTGCAGGGCATTGCCTTCAGAGCTGGGTGTCCAGCCAACAGATGCCCAACTGTGAGCAGAAGTAAGGGTTGCCATACCATGACCTCCCTAAGATAACTTTGCGACCCCCTTGCAACTCCTTTTTGGACCCCAATTTCAGAAATGCTGAAATCTGTATAGTACAGGGTAAAAGCACGCAAAAGACCAGAATTCACGGTCCATGACGCGTTTTTCATGGCCGTGAATTTGATAGGGCCCTATTCATTAGTGCTGTCACCTCTGATTTTTCCTACAGATAGTTGAGCAGCTCCTTCTGATTGCTCCTGTTAGCAGCCATAGCTAGTGAGCCTGCTAGTAAGTAATGGATTAATCTTGAGGTTTCCTTGGGATTTAAAATCAGTGTTTCATCTAATTGTTCTGTAGGTTAAAATAAAAATAAATTAAATACACTGGTAGCGAAGAGGCATGGCAAATCAGGAACATGTGTTGTGGAATGCAATACTGAGGGATTTTTCAGTCACCTCAGTAGTGACCTCTCATGCATTATCAAATGTGTGGTCCTGATGTCTTCCCTGACCTGTTGATACCAGCTGGTATGTGAAAGGAGAGCTGCCCCTCTTACCCATCCATTTCAGAGCCTTGCTAAGTGGGATAGGTTCTCAGATTGGTGCCCATCACCATGGCATCTATACACCTCCAAGAGTAAGAACAACAATCTGCCTTTTGCCAGTAGAGAAGGAAGACCTAGATTTTTGTTCCTTGTCTGAACATAAGGGTGTACTGGTTGCATAAGAGTGCGTAAGAGAGTGTACTGGTTGCATAAATGCTTCTGCAAAACAATGAGAGTAGTTTTATTTACTAGATGCTGACTTTGGTGTCTGGCACTGATCAGCTTTGTATCCTATAAAGCAGACCTGAATCAGTTTAGTTGCCAATGGGTAGAAGTTTCAATTTGTTGGTCTGAGAAAAGGATAGTGTAAGCCAAACGCCACCTTGAAGAATGTCCTGTGAGGTTCTTGAAGAAGTTCTTCCTCTTTAGGGGGAGGGATAGCTCAGTGGTCTGAGCATTGGCCTGCTAAACCCAGGGTTGTGAATTGAATCCTTGAGGGGGCCATTTAGGCATCTGGGGCAAAAAATCTGCCTGGGACAGTACTTGGTCCTGCTAGTGTAGGAAGGGGACTGGACTGAATGACTTTCCAAGGTCTTTCCAGTTCTGTGAGATAGGTATATCTCCATATATTTTTTTGGGTAAGGAATGGTGTCCCTAGCCTCTGTCTGTCAGAGGGGGGTGATGGATGGCAGGTGAGAGATCACTTGATCATTACCGGTTAGGTTCACTCACTCTGGGGCACCTGGCATTAGCCACTGTTGGTAGACAGGATACTGGGCTAGATCAGCCATGCTGGGTCAGACCAAAGGTGGTTCTTACGTTCTTATGTAGTGCAAATGCTGGTCTGTTAGACGTTTTGGACTCTCAGGTCCTGCGCTGCTCTACAGACATATGTGACAATTGTTTTTCAAAAGAGCCAGCTGGCCCAAAGAAGACCTACATATGTGTGAAAATTGTCATTGACTGTAAAATGATTTATGGGTTTCCATTTAAATTTGGGTTTGTTCACTGTTACCATCTTACTTACATTTAACTAGTGGTTAAATGACACAATTAGTGGTCGTGAACCCATTCTTCTTTGCAGGGTTCCTTTGAGGCTGCATCCCCCTTGGATGTTCAGGAAACCCTGTGCACCTACCTCCTCTTCTCTACCTGGGGCAATCTGCTCCTTATTTCCCCTTCTCTCTGGAAGAAGCAGAAGTGGCTCGGGCCCTTCCTTTCACAACAAAAAAGCAGCATCTCCTAACTCTCTGCTCCTGGCTATTCATCTTCCCTTCTAGAAAACTAGCATTGTTGCTGCTATGTAAGCTGCTAGGCTCCTTCTCCCAACCTACCCCACCCCCATATATCTCCAGAGCAGGAACCAGTGGCTTCCTGACCCTGCTTATGTGGATGAAATGTCTGTTTTTAACACCCTGCTGAATACAGGGGGACTAAGACAACCTATGCTGTCGTACAGCACCCTAATCCAAAGGAGGAAGAGACTAACGGTAAAAATTCTTAAAGCACCTTATGTCCTTTTGACTTTCAGTGAGACTTAGGTTCATAAGGCACATGAGCAGTATGGAAAATTACCTTAAATATCGACAAGGGGCAGAGAAACCTGAGGACTGTCTAATTCCAGGCCCCAGCAGTCTCCAAACAGGTCAAAGAAACTGAGGTGACTGGTTAATACCCAACTTCATAACTGTGTGTAGCTGGCTCTGTGTGCTTGATGGATTTCTGGCCATAGTTGCCACAGGGTTTTTTTTAATTATTCATTATTCCGAAGATTGGTGAATTCTCTCATTTTGTTGGGTTTCAGCCATTTGAGAGAGAACCTTGATAGAGAGATGCTGAATCAGAGCAGGTTATACAGTTGCACATGTGGTTTGTCCACACTTGAGATTAAAACCTGTTGCTTTTTGGCTTGGCTTGTAGGCTATGTGGCTGGGATACCCTGGAACTAGTGGGGCTCTATTCATGGATTATATCATCACAGATCAAGAAACTTCCCCAGTTGATGTGGCAGAGCAATATTCTGAGAAACTGGCTTACATGCCAAACACTTTCTTTATTGGAGACCATGCTAATATGTTTCCCCATCTTAAGGTAAGACAGTGATGGAAAGGAAAGCCGATGATAATGATTGTCTAGTTGGGACATACACTTCTCTGGGAACTTGTATTCATTGCAGTAATTTGGCAATGGAATGTTGTAAATTGAAACTTGTTTTTCTTGATCCACAGAAAAAAGCCGTCATTGATTTCAAGTCCAATGGCCATATTTATGATAACAGGATTGTTTTGAATGGCATAGACTTGAAGGCATTCCTTGACAGCCTCCCTGATGTCAAAATTGTTAAGGTGAGAACTCCACTTCTGTGCACTCTGCCCTAGTAGACTGAGTGAAGCATTCTCACTGATGAATTTTGCATGATTTCTTAGATGAAGTGCCCTGATAGTGGAGACAATGCAGACAGCAATGCTGCCCTCAGTATGCCAGTCATTCCTATGAATACAATTGCAGAAGCTGTGATTGAGATGATTAATCGTGGACAAATTCAGATAACAATCAACGGATTCAACATTAGCAATGGACTAGCAACTACACAGGTGAGGCAAAGGACAGAAAACTGTTTATCTTCTCCCTCTTTATTCCCTTGTAAATTCTGTTCCCTCTATCTTGAATCAATATTTTGTTTTTTCTCGTAATAAAAACTCAAGGGATTAATTTGTAAATGATTTTATTACTCCTCTTTGAATTTTCTTCATTTTAGCTACCTGTTAGGAAAAAGGGAACAAACAGAATGCACATTTCTGGGGCTGATCATGCCAGTGCTGTGTAGCTGGACAAATTACATGTTTTGCCTCCCCATATGCAGTTCTAAATCACATTAGTTCTTATTGCCAGATCACATTGCACGCTCATATCTAATTACCCTCTCGATCTTTCCTCTTAAACTGCTTTAGGCATTGCCATACAGCTATCTTAATTTGCATTTTCAGATGTAATGTTTTTCTGCCCATATTCCTAAAGTCTCTGGGTTCCATTATATCTTCAGAACACTTCTGAATTACCATCATGTGTGAATTTTCTTAAGTCTTCCAAATTATTAAAGATGTAATATGACTGGATGTAATTAATTGAAGCACCCCACTAGATAAATGTCGACTTGATATGTATTTTCCTTTGTTCTTTGTTTATGGCTATGTATTTTCCTTTGTTCTTTGTTTATGGCCCTCTAATCAGTCTTCACTATGCAAGACTATGTCTATTAAAGCCAGTTGTTTTAAGTGCTGTTCTGGTGCTTATTGCTGTACAAGACCAATGTACATATAGTCCTTGTCCCAAGAAATGTACTATCTAATAAAACCTAAGAATCTAAGAACCCGGAGGTGCTACAAGAGAGATTGTATTTTAAAAAATTAATTTTTAGTGGCCTCTGCACATTCCCACACTTAGGATATGTAGGTGATGTAGCTTGGACTGATGAAACCTTCTAATAGCAATGTCTAGTGGAACATGTTTGTGCCTTCAGAGCCATAAGGAAAGGAGCAGAACATTTGAAGAGTGGGACTATGAAAGGGGTTGTGGCACTCTGTCCACCTCAGTTCCTTCTAACCCTTGTAACAGATGGACCAGCCACCTAGCTGGGTCCTTGGAGCCACATTTGCACAAATGCATCATTCCTGGATCAGTGCTGCCTTAGTTTGCTTGCTTGCTTGCTTGCTTGCTTTCTTAGTTTTTTAACAGAATACCCTGGCAGATGTCATTAGTTCTGATACACATAGGAGCCATAGATGGAGGAACCATAGTTCAAGAGAGATGCCTCTTGCTCTGCTGCTTTTCCTAATACAAATGTATCTGTGCATTGTTTGGCTTCCTTTTGAGGAAGGTCATTTGCCTTCTCATTGTTCCATACGCAGTACCTTCTCACTCTGGGCCAGAAAGGAACATCAGAATCCTCTCCAAGCAGTGTCATTGCAGGAAGCATTTGTGGCTAAACCTTTGAATTCAAAAACACAGTGCTAAGCCAGTACTTTAAAAACAGCCTCAGCTCAGACCCCGATGGAATTAAAAAGCCCGATAATGTCCCATTTCATGCATTTTCCTCTATATTTGGAACAAAACGTAAGGTTCCTGTCACTATGAATATGTAAAGAATAGATCCAACCAAACATGCTTTAAAATCAGCTGGCCTGGTTAACGTGCATCCATGAGTTTAAAAATATCTGGCCGAAGAGCTTGATGGACCATAAAGTTTTTAATTTTTTTCCCCAATAAGTGATGGAACACTAGGGAAATTCTAGAAGACTGGAAGAAAGCCAAGTTTGTGCTGATACTTAACCTGGGCCATCCCCTATACCCTTTTTATTACAATTCTGTCAGTCTGACATTAATCCCAGAAGTCAAATGCATTAGAGAAGTTTAAGAATTTAAAACAATACAAAATTAATATGGCACACATTAAATGGATTAAAAGCTGGTTAATTGATAGCTCTTAAAGTAATTATAAATGGGGGATCATTATCAAGCAGCTACTTTTGTAAAGTGGTCCTGCAAGGATTCGTTCTTGGACCTGTGCTGTTTAAAACTTTAATCAGTGACCTGGAAGAGAACATAAAATCATAACTGATAGTTCACAGATGACACAAATGGAGTGATAACAAAAATGATACTCTAGTGATACGGAGTGATCTGGATTGCTTGGCAAGCTAGGTGCAAGTAAACACTAAATTTATACTTGTCTAGGAACAGAGGGTAAGCTATACTTACAGGATGAAGGACTTTATACCCCTTAACCCCCTAATCTTTTTCAGTCACTGCTTCCTAGGATAAACAGCTGAGTAACACTGGCCAAAACGGCTAATGTGTATTTGACACTGGTGTGACCACTGCTATCCAGTTCTGGTATCCTCCTTGAATTGTGGATGTTAACAAATTAGTGAGGGTTCAGAGAAGAACCAGGAGAATAATTAAAGCTTAGAAAGTATGCCTTTATAGTGAAAGATACAAGGTGCTCAGTCTACTTATGTCACCAAAAAGGTTAAGGGGCAACAATGATGAGTCTTTTAGTATCTATGTGAAGAACAAATATCCATGGATTCTTCGGTCTAACTGACAAAGGTCAGTCTAGATTCAAAGGTCAAGATCCAGTGTCTGGAAGTTGAAGATGGACATTTTCAAACCGGAAAATAAGGGGTAAATTTTTAACAGTGAGGGTAATTGTCCAGTTGAATTGTTTAACCAACAGTTCTGGTGGGTTCTCCATGTGTTTTTAAATCAAGATAAGTTGTGTTTGTGGTTTTTTTTCTTAAGATGTGCTCTAGTTCAGAAGGAATTATTTTGGGGGAAATTTGATGGTCTTTATTATGTAGGAGGTTAGACTATGAATTTTGACTTTTCATATAATTAAGCCATTTGTATGACTCATGGAAAACACCTCAAATCCACACTTATACAGAGTCACGCCACTCATGGTGGTGACATCTTTTCTTATATCGGGGAGCGAGAGATTATAATCAACACTCTGTTCCAACATTTCAGATTGCAAGACCAGCTTCCTAATATGGCATGAGGTCATATTAGCTTTCCCTAAGCTATTGCCCTGTATTTAAAAGGGTTGAAGAAAACCAGACATCTCCCAAAATGGTTCAAGGGAAGTGCCCTGTATCCAGGGTCTTTTGTCTGGATCAGTTACTGTGGCCAGTGCTGAGGAAACAGTTTCCTTCACTTGTCAGGTGTCCAGATATAGATGCTATCTCTGTCTTCCTCTTGTTTTTTTATATGGTCCCCATCACTATAGTACAGGGGTTCTCAAAGTTTTCTGCTTGGAGACCCCTTTTCGCTGTGTGGCATTTGGTGCCGACCTCTGGATATGGCCGCCAAATCCCATACTTCCGCTTTCGGTGGCATTTTGGCGGATACGCAGCGGTTCTCTGTGTTCACTGACATGCCACCGAAAGCAGAGGAGTTCCCCTCGGCGGCTTTTCAGCAGACATGCTCCCGCATTCGGGGCATCCACCAAATGCAACAGGAGCTCACAACCCCCCTGGGATCGCCCTGCGACCCCCAATTTGAGAACCACTGCTGTAGTATCTTAGCTCTTCTGTCTTTAATGTAGTTATTCTTACATCCCCCTCTGTGGGGGAGTTCAGTGGCTTGCCCGATGTCACAGAGGAGGGCTTTAGCAGAGGAAGGAATTGAACTTGGGTCTCCTAGTTCCTATGCTAGTGCTCTAACCACTGGACCATCCCTCCAGTTTGAATGTTCAAACTTTGCAAGATAGCAATGTGAATTCACCATACTTTTTCCTTCCAGAAGATATATTACAATTTTGTGAACTCTTAAAAGTATTGGAGTGTTATGAACATCACTTCTGGGTGAAGAAAAAGGTTTCTGATTTGGATTTGACTAAAAAAGGCATGGAAGCATCCTCTGTTAATATGGGAATAAATCTAATCTACAGAGCTATGATTGCTCTCTGATTACAGAGATGCTCTCTTCATACTTTCACAAAATATATTCGTTTGTACCATCTAGAGAAGATGCAGAATTTCAGGCAGTATTACAATTTCTATTTAATCGAATATCATTAACTCACTGTGTGGCGGTACGAGTACTACTTGTCAAATACACGAGCGTAGGAATGTGCAGAGGCCATGTGAAGAAATGTAAGATGCTCACCTATAATTGGCATTCTTCGAGATGACGTGCACACTTTTCTTCTTCCTCAGTCATAATTTCAACTTGAGATGGTAGGAAGAGGTGGAGGTAGAAGAAACTGAGACAATCAGCATGCCCTGCTCCCTTTATAGTTCTGTCCTCCAGATGTTTAGAGCTGCAACGGGGAGGGCAGGAAGTGTGCAAGTGCTCCCAGTAGGTTTTGTTCCTAAAAGGTTCCACTAATCCAGGTTGCACCATGAACACATTCCAAGTGTGTGAATGTGCAACTATCCTCTCAAAGTATTTTGGTTACAAGTGAGTAATCTTCCTTTTCCTCATATCTGACATAACTTGAATCAACCCTTCAGGTAAGAATTCATGCTATTAAACACTTTACTGGGTTATTTCATTAGGTGTCCTGTGGTCTGAGTTTCAGTGTTCTAAGTGACTGTATAGTTTAGCTTTCTTATATTCTTCCTAGATTAACAACAAGGCAGCAACTGGAGAAGAGGTTCCACGTACCATCATTGTTACCACCCGCTCTCAATATGGGTTACCAGAGGATGCTGTTGTGTACTGTAACTTCAACCAGCTATACAAGATTGACCCTTCCACTTTACAAATGTGGGCTAATGTGAGTAGTTATGTTTGGTACTAAGGGTACGTCTGTACTACCCGCCGGACCAGGGATCAATTTATCGCATCTCATTTAGACGTGATAAATTGATCCCTGAACATGTGCTCTGTCGACTTCGGAACTCCCGCTCCACAAGAGGAGTAAATGGAGTCGACAGGGGAGCCGCCATGGTCAACTTACCACTATGAGGACCGCCAGGTAAGTCGAACTAAGATACTTCATACGAAGTTCCGTATCTTAGTTTGAAACCCCGCTATGCCTCACCCCCATTGTAGCCCAGGCCTTAGTCTCAGATCAGATCTACATAATTTGACTGCTGTCTTGTTAACAGGAATGGTTTTAAAATGAGCAGCAGATCTTTAACTTAAATGTCCCCTATTCAGGTCCGGGAAAAACTTCAGTTTCCTTGCTTGGTTTCTTGAGAATATTTATTTGGCAAGAAGCTTTTTGAATCCTTACAATACTCTCTGGAATAGGGGATTAGATAATGGATTTGGAATCCCTTTGAGACTCATAAATCTGATCTGAGTTGGGAGTTGAGTGAAAATTGTTACCCTTCTGACAGCTTTTTCATAGTCAATGTGTAATAAGCTGTTTAGTCCTATCCAGTTCACACCACCGCAGTTGGCACTTATTTGCACCATTATTTTGGTCATACCTGACAAGTCAACCATTAGATGGGTACAGAGGCTTAACATCTCACTTCAGGTCAGAGTGACAGGAATGGATCACTTGATGATAACCTGTTCTGTTCATTCCCTCTCATGCACCTGGGATTGTTCACGATTGGAAGACAGGTTACTGGGCTAGATGGATATTTGATCTGACCCAGTATGACTGTTCTTGTATTGAGGCATACTGATGAGGCACTGTAAGGAAGCTTTTCCCTGTTGATAAATGCAAAGTAATGCACATTGGAAAACATAATTGCAATTATACATATAAAATGATGGGGTCTAAATTAGCTGTTACCACTCAAGAAAGAGATTTTGGAGTCATTTTGGATAGTTCTCTGAATGCATCCTCTCAGTGTATAGCAGCAAAAAAGTGATCAGAATGTTGAGAGTCATTAATGATTAGATAAGACAGAAAATATCATGTTGCCTCTATATAAATCCATGCTATACCCACATCTTGAAAACTGTGTGCAGATGTGATCGCCCATTGTCAAAAAAGATATATTGGAAAAGGTTCAGAAAAGGGTAATAAAATGATTAGGGGTGTGGAACAGCTGCTGTATGAGGAGAGAGTGATTAAAATTGGGACTTTTCAGCGTGAAAAAGATGATGGGGGGGGGAATATGATAGTGGTCTATAAAATCATGACTGATGTGGAGAAAGTAAATAAGGAAGTTTATTTACTCCTTCTCATAACACACGAACTAGGGGCCACCAAATGAAATTAATAGGCAGCAGGTTTAAAACAAGTATTTTTTCCACACAGCACACAGTTAACTGTGGAACTCCTTGCCAGGGGATGTTGTGAAGACCAAGACTATAATAGGGCTCAAAAATGAATTAGATAAATTCCTGGAGGATAGGTCCATCAATGGCTGTTATCCAGGATGGGCAGGGATGGGTCCTTAGCCTCTGTTTGCCAGAAGCTGGGAATGGATCACTTTATTACCTGTTCTGTTCGTTTCCTCTGGGGCACCTGGCATTGGTCACTGGCGGAAGACACAATCCTGGGCTAAATTGACATTTGGTCTGACTCACTATGGCTGTTCTTATACACTACTGCATAATGCTCCCTGTAAATAAATTGGAAACGTCAGCTTCGAAGGCTGTGACTCCAGCATTTTCACCAACACTAAATTCACCTCATTGTTTCATCTGCTGTGGGTACACACCCCTTTGTGTTGCTGTTTGTCTTGTTAAAATTAACTGGTAAATGCTACTTCCATCCAAACTGTGGTATAAGTGAAATGAGAGATGCATGCTGTATCCACTCTGCTCTTCAGGTCATATTTCAGAAGCTTGCTCTTACTGTTTGAAGCATTGTGTTAATGACTTTGACTTTCAGTTTGAAAGTGACGCATTTCACAAATCCAATTGTTTTCAGTCTTTCCTTGTAGGTCGTTTTCTAGACCTTAAATCCTTTTTTTTTTGTTGTTGTTTTTTTTGTTCTCCCTCTTAACTTCCTCAGGTTCTGTGGTTCTCAAAATCCATTGCACTGTGACCCCTTCTGACAAGAAAAATTGCTACATGACCCTGGGAGTGGGGGACTGAAGCATGAGCCGAGGCCCAGGTCCTGCCAACTGAGTGTGGGGGTGGGGAAGGAGGACCGCAAATCCCTTGAGCTTCAGCCCCTGTCCCCAGCAAGTCTAATGTCTGCCCAGGAGACTCTATTTAAACCACCTCCTTTGGGTTCCCAGCCCACAGTTTGAGAACCGCTGCTTTAGTTTGTCCACTACTTTCCCCAGCTGTAGTTACTAGAACTGCACACGGTACTCCAGCTAAGACCTTTTCAATCAGTGCTGAGTGGAGTGGAAGAATTACATCTTCTGACTTGCTTACAGCACTCCTGCTAATGGATCCCACAGTGTCGCTTGCTTGTGTTGCCAACAATATTACATTGTTGACTCATATTTAATACTGTTGCAAAACAAGCAAACATCCTTCTGGAATGCATTACAAGGATGTTGTAAGCAAGACAAGACAGCATTGACTGATAATGGCCATTATCTCTGAAAACGCATGGTGATCTAAGGAGGTCCCAAATGACTGGAAAAACACTAATGTAGTGCCCATCTTTTAAAAAGGGAAGAAGGAGAATCCGGGGATCTACGGGCCAGTCAGCCTCACTTCAGTCCCTGGAAAAATCATGGAATCAAGGATTTCTCAAGGAATCAATTCTGAAGCACTTAATGCAGAGTAAAAGTGATCAGGAGCAGTCATCATGGATTCACCAAGGGCAAGGCATGCCTGACTAACCTAATTGCCTTCTATGACATAACTAGCTCTGTGAATGAGGGA
Organism: Dermatemys mawii; assembly: GCA_007922305.1. Classification (NCBI taxonomy): domain Eukaryota; kingdom Metazoa; phylum Chordata; order Testudines; family Dermatemydidae; genus Dermatemys; species Dermatemys mawii. The sequence continues at coordinate 37,567,622 of ML677377.1, forward strand.
AAAGCAGTAGATGTGTTTATTCCTTGACTTTAGCAATGCTTTTGATATGGTCTCCCACAGTTTTCTTGCCAGTAAGTTAAAGTAGTATGGGCTGGATGCATGGACTATAAGGTGGATAGAAAGCTGGCTAGATTGTCAGGCCTAATGGGTACTGATCAATGGCTCCATGTTTACTTGGCAGCCAGTATCAAGTGGAGTGCCCCAAGGGTCAGTCCTGGGGCTGGTTTTGTTCAGTATCTTCATTAATGATCTGGAGGATGGCGTGGACTGCACCCTCAGCAAGTTTGCAGATGACACTAAACTGGGAGGAGTAGTAGATACACTGGAGGGTAGGGATAGAATACAGAGGGACTTAGACAAATTAGAGGATTGGGCTAAAAGAAATCTCATGAGGTTCAACAAGGACAAGTGCAGAGTCCTGCACTTAGGACAGAAGAATTCCATGCACTGCTACGGATTAGGGACTGAATGGCTGACAGCAGTTCTGCAGAAAAGAACCTAGGGGTTATAGTGAATGAAAAGCTGGATGAGAGTCAACAGTGTGCCCTTGTTGCCAAGAAGGCTGACAGTGTTTTTGGTTGTAGAAGTAGGGGCATTGCTAGCAGATTGAGACGTGATCATTCCCCTCTATTTGGCATTGGTGAGGCATCATCTGGAGTACTGTGTCCAGTTTTGGGGCCCACACTACAAGAAGGACATGGGAAAATTGGACAGAGTCCAGCGGAGGGCAACAAAAATGATTAGGGGGCTGGAGCACGTGACTTATGAGGAGAGGCTGAGGGAACTGGGATTGTTCAGTCTACAGAAGAGAAGAATGAGGGGGGATTTGATAAATGCTTTCAACTACCTGAAAGGGGGTTCCAAAGAGGATGGGTCTAGGCTGTTCTCAGTGGTACCAGATGACAGAACAAGGAGTAATGGTCTCAAGTTGCAGAAGAGGAGGTCTAGGCTGGATATTAGGAAAAGCTTTTTCACTAGGAGGGCGGTGAAGCACTGGAATGGGTTACCTAGGGAGGTGGTGGAATCTGCTTCCTTAAAAACCTCTAAGGTCAGCCTTGACAAAGCCCTGACTGGAATGACTTAGTTGGGGATTGATCAGGGGGTTGAACTAGATGACCTCCTGAGGTCCCTCCCAACCCTGATAGTACTCCAGATGAGGCAATATAGAATGTGTGCAGTTCTGGGTACGACAATTGGGGAAAAATGTAGAGAAGTCAAGAGTGAGAGCAACAAAAAGGATTAAATGTCTAGAAAACATGACCTACAAAGCAAGATGAAATAAATCTAATGTTTTCAATCTGGAGAAGAGAATACTGAGAAAATACTAAGTCATGAAGTACATAAAAGGTTGTTATAAAGTGGAGTGTGATAAATTGTTCTCCTGAACCAGTGAGGACTGGACAAGAAGCAATGGTCTTAAACTGCAGCAAGGGAGATTTAGGTTAGACTAAGAAAAACTCCTAACCATCAGAGTAGTTAAGCACTTGAACAAATTACCTTGGGAGGTTGTGGAATCTAAGTCACTGGAGGCTTTTAGGAACAGATTAGACCAGTGGTTCTCAAACTGGGGGGTTGTGACACCCTGGGGGTCACAGGGTGATTCCAGGGGGATCGCGAGCTCCCTTTGCATTCGGCAGCTGCTGCATATGCAGGAGTGTGTCCGCCGAAAAGCCACTGAGTGGAACCCTTCTTCTTTCGGGGCATTTCAGCGGACACAGAGAAACGCTGCATTGAAGAGAGAGACTTCAATTCAGCGGCTTTTCGGCGGACATACCCCGGGGGCAGCAGCGGATGCAGCAAAGTGAAAAGGGGTCTCAAACCAAATAAGTTTGAGAACTGCTGGGTTAAACACACACCTGTCATGGATGATCTAGATAGTACTTAGACCTGCCTCAGTGCAGAGAACTGGATTAAATGACCTTACAGTCATACATTTCTATGATTTCCTGCCACTATTTGCTGCTTCTGATCTATACAAGAAGGTGATGCTTCTGAATGTTGTTTTCCACACTCTTGCCCTTTATTTTCTTCCTGGTTTGGTTGTAGATTCTGAAGCGAGTTCCAAACAGCGTATTGTGGCTGTTGCGTTTCCCAGCTGTAGGAGAACCCAATATTCAACAATATGCACAGAACATGGGCCTTCCCCAGAACCGAATCATCTTCTCTCCTGTTGCCCCCAAAGAGGAACATGTGCGGAGGGGCCAGCTGGCTGATGTTTGTTTAGATACTCCACTTTGTAATGGGCATACTACTGGAATGGATGTACTGTGGGCTGGGACTCCCATGGTTACTATGCCAGGTAATGTCTCAGGGAAACAAGATTGTAGCCGTGTGATGACAATTGTTATTGAATGCAATTGTTACAGACCTTCAATCCTCCTTGTTTTTATTTTGATCTTGAATATGTAAATATCTAGTGTGAAGAGTTCATAGACAGTAAATAAATTAAGTGCATCCCAGTTCTAGCTAGTGGGCAGGCTTTCCAGAACAGAGAGTCAGTCTAGCAACATCCCCTTGAGTGTTTTCTCAGGAAGGAGAAAAAAAATTAAATAAACTGTAAAGCATCAAGAAGTATTGGTTATCACTTTCTTTTCTCTTTCTACAGGGGAAACTCTTGCATCACGGGTTGCTGCCTCCCAGCTTACTTGCCTTGGTTGTCTTGAACTTATTGCTAAGAGTAGACAAGAATATGAAGATATTGCTGTGAAACTGGGAACTGATCTAGAATAGTAAGTAAATTCAGTTTCAAGGATGAAATGAAGATCTAGAACAGTAAGAAACCATTATTGGGGATAGTGAGTGTTAGGAAGCAAAACGGCATAATCATAAATATAAACGGCTATAAATAGTGAGGCATTTCATTGCTTTCGTTCTATTGAACTTATTTTGACTGATAGTTACTAGCTGTTTGTTACCTTGGGAGCTGTCTGACCTCCAGGATTTTGAAGAAGTCACTAAACCACTTTGCTGATGAGAATGTAAGGTCTGTGCTCATTGGAATGAGGAACTGCATTAGAATTCATATCTTCAATGTGTCCTGAGGGAATTACCTACTCTCCTCCTTCCTGGTTTAGCTGCCTGCCTACTTTGTTGGGGATCTAGTAACCTCATTCCAGGAAGTAGCAGAAGGGAGCAATATCTGCCTTTTAGTAGAGACCAGGGTTGGAGGCGCATGGGGCAGGGGAAGGGTTCTTGCACAGACCCCGGAGCTCCATGTTGAAGATAGTGAGTGGGATGTGTGAGACAGACTGCCTTTTCAGGGAGGGTTGGGCTCTGTAATAGCCATAATAGGAGCTAGGAAGGCAGATTTGAGAGGGAAATATACTAGAATGGGGTATGGCATGTTCAGATGGGTGAATGTCATGAAATGCCCAAATTATGCACTTGTCCTCTTAAAAATACTTGGCACTTTACATGTTCAGATCACTACACAATTATTGACTAGCCCTCCCCCTCCCTCAGCACTGAGGAACCCTCAACATATTCCCTGTGACGTAATAGTAATTTTACATGATGTAATAGTAATTTTACAAATATGGAGACTGAGATTGACCTTCATGTACAGGATATCACACTGAGACACATACTCATTGTTAATGGTCTGAGGGCTAAGAATGGACCAAATGTATTGAAATTAGACATGGCCTTTTTTTCACAGAACTTGTCTGTTTTCCACTTTTCTGATTCCCTGTGGAGCTACAGAGTAATAAAGGCCCTTCTGTCTGGAGATTACGGTTTACTTTGTGAAGCTGCTGGGGGGGAGATAGGAATGCTGATATATTGAACCTTCTGCAGAAAATAAACACAAAATGCATTTTCACTTTTCTTTGAGAGAGAAAAACCTAGACTGAAATAAAGGAGCACTTTCAGTTGGGGAAATTCCATCTAATGGGGCTGTATTGAAGGGTTGGTGGGTCTGGTTAATTAGCATGTAGCAGTACTAACACACATGTCCATAGCATTTTCACCTACAATGAAAAAGTTGAGTTTCTGTGAAGTTGACCATTCCACATTGGGGAAGGAGCAACAACATGGATTTTGGGTACAGGTGTGATAGTAAAGGGATTTGCTGAAGCAGTGGTGTGTTGAGAAGCAGACACAGGAACAAACAGCTATTGTGATTTATTACCTCACCTAATCCAGAACTCTCATCTGACTGCTTGCTGTTTACTCTCTTTTTGTGTAGTCTAAAGAAAATTCGTAGTAAAGTCTGGAAGCAGAGAATATCAAGTCCTTTGTTCAACACCAAACAGTACACAATGGAACTGGAGCGGCTTTACCTTCAGATGTGGGATCACTACGCTGCTGGCAACAAACCAGACCATATGGTTAAGCCAATAGAGACCAGTGAATCTGCATGAAGGACTTTGGGCCCACACAACTCTCCTAGAATTGAGCCTCTCAGACTCCTCTGCAAAGGAGATGGGAGCTAAAGACAGTGCATTTCTACTTAATCTGCCTGGTACTCTGTGGCTGAAGTGATACATGATGGTGATTTTAAGAGCACAGACAGACATACTTTGTGCATAACAGGGAGAGGCTGTAGAGATTGGGAACTTTCTATTCCATAAGGAGTTTGAAAAAGATTGAGTTATGCACATGTGCTGTATGTTTGCAAGGCCTGGTGGTCAATGGGGAAAGTGTGAACTGTCCATCCAATAGTGATTTCATGGATTGATTCAATCTTCCTATGAATTTATCTCCTCTTATGTGGATTGGGAATTGGAGCTTTTTAATGTTTGATTTCAGGTGTTCCTGTTGGTATATGTGCGATTCTTCCATGACATGATTTCCTACTAGTGAGTGTTGCTCCCTGCATTAACTTCTTAACTCTGCAGATTGAAAGGGCATATTTGCTGGTGTAGTCTTTTTACAGGTTTTATAAACCACTTGAGCCTATATCAGCCTTTTAATGTTTGACCTCTGTTTTGGAATATTCTGTACTGTGTTGATTTAGATGAGAACTCAGTGCTTGGTTTAAAAAAAAAAAAAAAATTCTCCTGTATCTCAGCTAACTGGCTTTGTGATGACAGCTCCTGTTCTGTTGAAAAACAAAATGGGTTTAAAATTAATGCCCCTGAACTGTTTTTTGAAGTAAACAAACTGGTGCCAAATACAAATTCTTCAGGAATGATTGTTAATTATGTACAGAGGCACAGTCCTAGGTACTGTAGCAAGGACTTTTTTAAAATAAAGCTCTGGTTTGCCCAGTTTGACCCATTTGACCAGCGTTTCGCCTTTACTACCCCTTCTGTGCTGCTGTCAGAACAATGTTCTGGGCTGCTGGCCTTTTACCTTCCTTTCTGTTGCTTGGTTTTTAAGTAGTTCTATTCATTTCTGCTGAAATGAAATCCCAGGTAAGTATAGATTTTCATCTATTAAACATCTGCATCAAGTATATTAATGTTAAAAAGAATACATATATTCCAACTCTGAAAAGCTCTCAGGTGGGCAGTTAAATATATAATTAATTCTTGCAGCATTTAAGGACCACCCAGAAAAGCCTTTTTCTTAATGTGGGGGTGTCATCTTTATTTCACTGATACGTGGCAACTTGGAGGCTGTGGGCTGTATGTAAACTCTGATGCTGAGTTTTGTATTGAATAAGCATGAATTAAGTAATTTTATTCCTAAATCTGTGCAGGAGTCATGGACTGCAGTTTAAAATAAACCAATGTCAGTCTTGCTAAGTGTGCTACACCCATCCTTTCAGTAACAAGTAACCATTTGGCTTCTAGTGCAGCAACCAGAAGTGTTCAAAGTGCTACTTTGATGCACCTTTTTATCTAAGTCTCAGTTGATGCTTTGAAATGAATCCTAGGTGGTAATTGCTGAGTGTAGGATGCCTTAGTTTGCTGGGAGAGCCTACCACCTGCAAATACGTGAGCAAGAAATCTTAGGTGTCATTTTCTAACCAGAAATGACAAGGTGGGTGAGGTAATACCTTTTATTGGATCAACTTCTAGGGCTGAGAGAGAGAAACTGTTGAGGTTAGAAGGTATATTGATACCGTTAGCTTGTGGCTTGCTTGTGCCAGGTGCTAAGAGCTTTCCCCATGAAGAGGCATGTGATGAAAGATAGTCTTTCACCAACAGAAGTTGCTCCACTAAAAGAGAGCCTAGGCCTCCTGTGGCTATACCCCCTCTCCATAACTAGCATGCATATTTACAAATTGTACTCTTTAAAAGTCCAGCCTTATAGCTTCGGACAATTGCAACTACCTACTACAAAGCTATAACAATGAGAAAATAGTAGTACGTTAAGAACTGATGCTGCAAGTTACTACACCTGAAACAAAGCTGACCTAAGTTATTTAACATTCACGGATGGGCTGCTCTGTCTAGATGCGATTCGCTAGAGGGTGCCACTTGAGCTTTGTCCCTGGTGTTGGACGTTGCTGCTTTGCTTATTGTAACAGGCTTTTGTTTCCAGCTGCCTGCCTAATAAAATATACATCTTCTGCCTACAGCTAAAGCGCCCTGAGAACACCGTCTTTTTGTCGTGATCTCTAGCGCCACGAAGAGCGCGTCCCCCGTGGGGGGAGGGGTCTCGGCGCTGCGCGTGCTCGGGAACCGTGGGGCTGGGGGAGGGCGGCCAAGGCCCCCTGGAGTCGCTGCTGGCGCCAGGTTTCTCGGGGGCCGGGGGCGCAGAGGGCCCGGCCCGCTCGCCGGCAGCGGCAGCCGCTCCGCGCGGCGCTGGGAGCCGAAATGGAGTGCTCGCTTCTCTGGCGCATGCGCAACTGGACCGGGAGGGCTAAAGTCCCGCCCCGGACGTGACGGGGCTGAACGGAGGGCGGGAGGGCGGGCGGCCGGGAAGTTTGAACGTAGCAGCGGCGGATTCCCCGCGAGGATGGCGTGTGGGCCCAGGCGGCGCGTGCGGGTGCGTGAATTTGGGGGGGTAAAGGCCTGTCGGGAAATAACGCAGGGGAAGAGAAGGGGGAAGGGCGCGGGGGGCCGGGCCCGGCTCGCGGGGGGGGGGGGGCCTGCGAAGTAGTTGGGCTCGCTTTAGCGCGAGGTCATTCTCCGTTGTTTTCCCCTTTCAGCTCGGAGCCCCCCGACCGCTGGTCAGCACCCCGCAGGCTGCGAGCCTTGGTCCTGACGGGGCCTCAGTACAGAGACTGCTGCTCTTGTCCTCCGACACCGAGGACGACCCAAGGGAGCCCCCGCGCGGGGCTGCACAAAGTAGGTGAATTTTGCAGGATTGTTTCCCGTAGCCTGGCCATCTGCGAAGGGCTGATGCAGTTGTGCAGCCGAGAGATTCGGTGCTGGGGTGGACGGACCGCGGTGTGGTGGAGCGGCAACTCATCTGAGTGACAGCTGGGACATGGGGGCGGGCAGCGTGGGAGGAGATTTGGGATCGATGGGGCGTACAAACCGTTAATGCTGTAGTGTTCGTCTTTTGTTGTGTGGGTTTATCATGCAGACACTAGCTCTGTACAAAATAAATGATTCAGTTAGACTGAGGGAAGACGTCAGAAGCTGTACATGTTAACTGTAGTGATGTAATTTCTGTCTGAAGGAGAAAATCTGAAGGCATATTTAAAACACATATGCATATACACAGTAAAACTTTTTAGGGCTTTTTGTAAAGAAGCACAATAAAATATACCTATTTTTTATTTGTAATTTGCCAGTAAAAAGTATGGTAATATGTTATAGCAGTCTACACAGTTTCTAAGTGTTTTGGGGAGGTCTGAGTAGGTGCCTTTACTTAAAGCTATATAAAAATAGAATATCTTTTAAAACTTATGTTTCCAAACAAAAATCTACCTTCAACTTTCCAATAACAGACTTAACAGTAAGCAATTGTATTATACACACCAAAATATATCAGTGTGTCTTAATTATATAACTGACATCCTATGCCATACAATAAATACACATCATGCAAGTACAGAACCTCCAAGTTAAAAACATCTCAGGAATGGAGTCAAGAATCAGAGGGGTAGCTGTGTTAGTCTGGAATTGCAGAAGTGACAAAGAGTCCTGTGGCACCTCAAAGACTAACTAAAATTTTAGAGCATAAGCTTTCGTGGGTTAATACC
>ML677377.1:37576065-37613745 GCA_007922305.1 Dermatemys mawii
AAAGCTTATGCTCTAAAATTTTAGTTAGTCTTTGAGGTGCCACAGGACTCTTTGTCACTTACCTAAAAGAGACACTACTACAAATTATTTCCTCTTAAATTCCCTCAGTACTAAACACAACACTAACAGCTACTAAAAAGCTGTGCCTTCTAACGCAACACCATGGTAATTCAATATTCTTCTTCGAGTGATTGTTCACATCCATTCCAAATTAGGTGTACGTGCGTTGTGTGCACGAACGTCGGAAACTTTTTCCTTCAGCGGCTCCCGTCAGGCCAGCAGGGGAGCCTCCAAGAGTGGCGACTTTGCAGCGGTGCATATATTACCTTGCCAGCCCTCCCCCCCCTTCAGTTCTTTCTTACTGTCCATGGCGACATTGGAAATGCTCTCTCGCTTAGCTAGTGATCCCTTAGCATAGTATTAGAGTAGTTGTCGGTTAGTTAGCAATAGTTAAGTAATTCCTTTGTTCTGAGGTGTCTGGAAGTTACTTTCAGCACCAACCATGGGTTGCGGGGCATGCCGCAAAACCATGCCAATCAGCAATCCCCACAACTCCTGCTTCGTTGTTTGAGGGAATCACACCAGACTGAGCGCTGCAAGATCTGTAAGGCTTTTAAGCACAGAACTAAGTAAGAAAGGGACTTTTACCTCAACCAGCTGTTCATGGCGGCCGTGTTACTGCCATTGGCCTTGGACCGTCCGGCTCTGGCGTATTGATTGCGCAGCACCCCGGAGTCCATGCAGGATCCGGCGCTGGCGGGTTACTGCAAGTTGGCACAGAGAGGGGAGGAAAAGCCCCGGCACTGGCCAGACGGCATGGCCAAGGGGATAGAGGGCGTTCCTCCCACAGAAAGGCAGTGCTGCCTGTGGAGCCTAGCATTCAGGCAGGAAGGCAGGGCCCGGACCACGTGCCGGTGCCGCAAGGCCTGTCGGGCCCCGGGCCGAGTGAGTGCACTGCCGATGGAGTCTTGGAGGAGGCCCTCAAGCAGCCCTCCACACCAGACACTTTGAGGCAGCAAGGGACCTCATTGAACTGTCTGCGGCAAGCCCTCTCCCTGATAGGGAGAAGGCTCCGGTACTGCCATCATGGGTGCCGTCCAGAGGAAAGCCTGCTATGTTGCACTGCTTGAGGTCATCTTCCTGACTCCACTCCCAGTCGAGCTTAGAGTCAGTCAACTCCCACATGACCTGGACTCAGCAGGACACAACGGCACCGGAGCCAACTCAGGCCATAGCACCTGCTCCCTCTGGGCGCCGATCCCCAGCACTGACATGGAACGGAGGTCACCAGCCCCAGGCGGAAGGCAGCAATTCCAGTCCTAGGAGCCCAGGCACTGTTCGAGGTCCCAACAGAAGAGGCGCTGTTCCCCAACTACCTGGCACTGGCAAGCTACAGTACCACCATGGCCCTCGAGATCCGGTTCCTTGGAATCCGAGGCAGATTCAAGTTGCTCCAGCTACATGTGGACACCGTCGGTTCGCAGGGAGCCCCAGACCGCATGGCAGATGCAGTGGGGTCCTCTGGGCCAGTGGCCCTTTTGGACCCTGTGGACCTATCACCAGCAGCAGGGTATGTCATCCAGAGCCTCCAGGTTGCGGTACTCAGAGCGCCACTGTTCCTGATCTCCTTGACGGCATTCGTCAAGGGCAAGGGAAGCCATGGTGTCCAGGCCACCAGCTGACCCTCAAGGGGAACAGTTGGTAGAGGCGGTGCCCAGCCTGGCACTATCCCTAGGGGTGACAGCTACACAGGGCCTGGACATGCCCCACCCTTATGAGGAGGGTCCGGTGGAGGAGGTCCAACAGCACCTCTGTCACGTTACTGAAATTATCTGGGATCATAGATCATTAGTACAACCAAGGTCCTGTAGGGGCACCAAATCTTATGTAAAGGGGGGTCATATAAGGTGTCTACGACCAGGTTATGGTTTGCTGATTATGATTATGCTATCTGTATGTGGGTATCATTTTTGTAGTTCATAATCCTAAAGTTATGAATGTTGGCTATATAATGTCTGTATCTCAAACGTTTGCTTTGCTTCTGGATGAAATCCCAGACAAGTTGCTGGAAGCTGGGGCTGGCCTGTTTGATTGCCCATTAAGAACCATCAGCTACACAATGGATCCATTAATGGAAGGCAGACACATCCTGTGTCGTAGCAAGGGGGGCAGGAATTGCCCAAGTGACTCAAACTCCATTTTGCTATAAATTTCCACAGCGAAGGACAAACAAAATTCCTGCACCTGGGAAGGATATAAAAGGGTGATACCGCATCTCCATTTTGTCTTCAGTCTCCAGTCTCCAGCCTTGTTCCTACTTCTGGATGGGACTTTGCTACAAATGGAAATTCTGGCCAAAGGACTGATGACCCGTTCCTCCAGGGAATGTATTCCAGAGACTTTGATTTGAACCTGCAGTTTATTCTACAACTGATGAAAGCCTGAACCAAGGGATTTGCCATTACTGCATGTAATTGATTTCCTTTAACCATTTCTAACCCTCACCTATATCTTTTTCCTTGTATAATAAACCTTTAGATTTTAGATTCTAAAGGATTGGCAACAGTGTGATTTGTGGTAAGATCTGATTTGTATATTGACCTGGGCCTGGGGCCTGATTCTTTGGAATTGGGGAGAACTGTTTTCTTTTATTGAGGTATTGGTTTTCATAACCGTTTGTCCCCAGGACAGGTGGCTGCTGGTAGTAATACTGGGAAACTGGAGTGCCTAAGGGAATTGCTTGTGTGACTTGTGGCTAGCTAGTGGGGCGAAACCAAAGTCTTTTCTATTTGGCTGGTTTGGTTTGCCTTAATGGTGGAGAAACCCCAGCTTTGGGCTGTAACTGCCCCCTTTGGAGCAATTTGTCCTGATTTGGCACTTTCAGTTGGTCCTACCAGGAACAGCACCGTCACAACCTCACCTCCTCCTTTTCTGCAGACTAGGCAGTAGCAGGTACCTTGGTGTCAGGGCCGCTACCCATTGACCACAGGGCTCACCAGAAGTTGCTCTGCAGGGTCGCCCAAAGCCTGGGACTGCACGCGGAGGAGGTGGTCAAGCAAGAGGCTCTGATGGTGGATGTCCTCAGCCCAGAGGGTCCTTTAGGATCGTGCTCCCACTTACAAAAACGATCCAAGCGAACTATAATGCAATCTGGCAGACTCTGGCCTCCAGCGCCCCGACGGCCAAGAGCATGGAATGGAAGTACTACACCCCTTCCGAGGGCTACGAGTTCCTCCTCTGCCATCTGCCACCTTGCTCCCTGGTCGTCTCTGCTGTGAACGGAAAGGATCGATACAGCCAGCAAGCCCCAACCCCTAAGGCCAAGGAGGCCAAGTGACCAGACCTCTTCGGGAGGAAGGTCTACTCCTCGGGGGGCCTCCAGCTGCATATAGCAAACCCTAACCCTAACCCTTGAATAGACATAACTTTAACTCATGGGCGTCTGTCTCTAGGTTTAAAGATCGTCTGCCCCAGGGCGCTCAGCCAGAGTTTGCGGCCCTGGTGGAAGAGGGGAAGGCAGTAGGCAAGACCACCTTACAGGCCTCTCTTGACTTGGCGGATGCGGCAGCTAGCACTATCGCCTCTGGGGTGGTCATGAGGCGATCCGCATGGCTTCAAGCCTCAGGTCTTCCTCCAGAGGTTCAAAATACCCTCCAGGACCTTCCCTTTGAAGGGTCGGGACAGACTTTTCGGATCAGACGCATGCTAGGCTGCATAGCCTTAAAGACTCCAGGGCCACTCTCAAGTCTTTGGGGATGCGTACGCTGGCGACTCAAAGAAAGTCATACAAGCCCCAGCCGTCACAACAAAGGCAATACCAGCCCAGACCCAGGCAGGAGCCTTATCGTAGGAGGGGCAAGAACAATAAGTGGCAACAAAATTCCGACCTAACCAGGACCAAAATAAGCCCCAGCTAGGAAATAAGCAGGGCTTTTGAAGGTGCACTTGAGGACAGAGTACCAACCGCATATCCGGATCCGTCCCTCCCGTTTTTTGAACCGGTTGTCCCATTTCTACAGTGTGTGGTCCCGCATAACATCAGACCGTTGGGTCCTGCGCACAGTAAAAGAGGGATATTCTCTTCAGTTTTCCTCCTTCCCATCCCTCTTCAAAGACCCCTCTCACAAGCAATTCCTATCTGCAGGAGGTTCATTTGCTTCTTGAGATGGGAGCGGAGGAGGAAGTTCTGCAGGAACTAAAGGGAAAACGGTTTTACTCCCGTTATTTTCTAATTCCCAAGGCAAAGGGGGGCCTCCAGCCCATTTTAGACCTTCATGGGTTCAACAAATATTTGGTAAAAATCTGTTTCCTCATGGTCTCCCTGAGCACTATTATCCCATCCTTGGATCTGGGGGATTGGTATGCTGTCCTTGACATGAAAGATGCCATTTCACATCACCATCCACCCTGCCCATCGGCATTTCCTCTGATTTGTTGTGAGACAGTGCCATTATCAGTTCACAGTCCTGCCATTCGGACTGGCCCCAGCCCCACGCGTGTTCATAAAATGCATGGTAGTGGTGGCGGCTTTTTTGCGGAAAAGACAGATCCAGTATCTCGACGATTGGCTCTTCATGGGTCGGTCCAAAGAACAGGTACAGTCCCATGTACCGGTGGCCGTGGACACGTTTCTCAGACTGGGCCTCGTCTTCGAGGTGCCCAAGTCCTCTCTGATTCCAGCACAGAGGTTGGTGTACATAGGTTCAGTCTTGGACTCAGTGCAGGCGCAGGCGTGTCTGCCGGTACCCAGATTCCTGGCCATGCAGCAGATCATGAACTCGATGCTACAGTTTCCCACCACCACGATCAGGTGTTGCCTGCAACTCCTTGGACATATTGCAGCTTGCACATTTGTAGTCAAATACACCTGGTTGAGGCTCAGGACTTTACAGGCGTGGCTCGCTTGGATGTACTACCCATGCAGAGATCCCTTGGACCTGGTGGTGATGGTTCCAGCCCAGGTGTTGGAGTCCCTGTGCTGGTAGCTGGATCATCCAGTGGTCTGCGCGGGAATCCCCTTCGCAAGGCCACAGCCTGCTCTGACGCTAGCGACAGACACATCAGACCTTGCCTGGGGCACTCACTTAGGGGATCTGAGGACTTAGAGTTTGTGGTCGATGGATGAGATGCAACTCCATATCAACGTAAAGGAGTCAGTCCAGAGCAGTTCGTCTGGTCTGCCAAACCTTTCACACCACTTTACAAGGTCACAGCGTGACAGTTCTGATAGACAACAGTTCTGCCATGTTTTATATGAACAAGCAGGGCGGAGCCGCTCATCGCCGCTTTGCCGCAAGGCTCTTCTCCTCTGGGACTTATGTATAGCTCGCTCCATCCACCTCGAAGCTTCCTACCTCCCAAGGGTCCGGAATGAGCTCGTGGACCGCCTCAGCAGGTCGTACTGTATGCACGAATGGTCGATCAGTTTGGATGTCATACAGTCGATCTTTCAGAGGTGGGGGTATCCCCAAATGGACCTTTTTGCCATCAGGAGCAACAGTCAGTGACCTCAGTTTTGCTCTTTTCAGAATCACAGTGCGGGCTCGGTCGCGGACACATTCTCGATCCCGTGGGGCAGGAGTCTGAAGTACGCCTTTCTGCCATTCCCACTCATCCACAGGGTAGTCCTCAAGATATGCAGGGACAAGGCCACAGTGCTTGTATTTGCACCAACTTGGCCTCGGCAGCGCTGGTTTACGATCCTGTTGGACCTGTCAGTGACCACCCTGATCACACTAACCCTTCACTGCAATCTGTTCACACAGGACTGCGGGTGCCTACTCCACCCAGACCTGCAATTCCTGCAATTCATGGTATGGAAGCTGAATCCTATGCAGAGGCAGTGCTCTCTTCCGATGAAACAGATTTGCCTTGGCAGCAGGAATCCTTCCCCCAGGGCAACCTACTTAGCCAAGTGGAAAAAGTTCTCCTGCTGGTGCAAGCCCAAGTAGGTACAGCCGCTGCAGGCCTCCATCCCACTCATCCTGGAATATCTCCTGCACCTAAAGCAGCAAGGTCTCTCTCCTTCGTCGATCAAGGTGCACCTGATGGCGATATCACCATTCCACCCCGGGGGTTTCTGGTCACTCTGTATTTTCCAACCCCATGGTGGGACATTTCCTCAGAGATCTAGACAGGGTGTTCCCGCCCTCTCGATCTCTGGTTCCACCCTGGAATTTAAACCTGGTCCTTTCTAGGTTCATTAGCCCTCCGTTTGAACCCCTTGCTCTCTGCTTCACCTCTCCTGGAAAGTGGCCATTACTTCAGCAAGGAAGGTATCTGAGCTGAGGCCCCTCACCTCCGAGCCGCCTTATACAGTCTTTCATAAGGACAAAGTGCAACTCAGGCCACACTCTTAAGTTTCTTCCTAAGGTGGTCTTGGAATTCCACATGGGTCAGGACATTTGTTTGCTGGTGTTCTATCATAAACCTCACACCAACTCGAGCAACCGTAGTCTGCATCCTCTGGAGGTCCATAGGGCTCTGACTTGGAGTGGACTAAACCTTTCCAGAAGTCGACCCAGTTGTTTGTCACCATTGCGGACAGAATGAAGGGCCTTCTGGTCTCGGTGCAGTGCATATCTTCATGGATTTGCAACTGCCTTCATGCCTGCTATGAGTTGGCCAAGGTTCCGGCCCTGGCGATCATGGCACATTCCATCACAGCACTCACTTTTTCAACAGCGTTCTTGGCCCAGATCCCGATCCAGGACATCTGTAGAGCAGCGACCTGGTGCTCGGTGCACATGTGTATGGCCTATTACACGATCAACCAGCAGGCCAGAGACGATGTGGCGGTTGGCACGGCCATTCTTCACTCCATTGTTCCATGACTCCTGCCCTCCTCCTATGGTAAGCTTGGAAGTCAACTAATTTGGAATGGACATGAACGATCACTCAAAGAAAAGACAGTTACCTACTTGTAACTGTTTTTCTTCAAGATGTGTTGTTCGCATCCATTACAAGACCCACCCTTCTTCCCCTCTGCCAGAGTCAATGGCAAGAAGGAACCGAAGGGGAATCGGTCTGTTAGGGTTAGGGAGCCACTGAGGGGAAAATTTTCTGACATTTGTGCACGTGACACGCATACACCTAATTTGGAATGGACATGAACAACACATCTTGAAGAACAACAGTTATGAGGTAGGTAACCGTCTTTTCTGAACAATTTGAATATATCCAGTTTCTATCTACTTCATGTACTCAGTTAAAAGTCACACTTGCTAAGGGGAGGTAAAGGGAACAAGTATGTTTGGGGTGGGGTGAAGTAATGTGGAGAGGGAAAATCCTGGTTAAGTGAAATGAGACCCTCTCCTACTCTGATGGGACAGTATAAAAACCTGAAATAAATAGAATGGTTATAGGTTGCAAAGGATGGCTGAGGACTTAAGTAGAGATTTACTGGCATTTTTATGGCTGTGTGGTGGAATATTCAGTTGAGCATCCTTAACTGTTTTTAATAGTTTTTGTTTTATTCAGGCAGAGCCACCAAAACATGCAGTGTGCTTTGCAGACATAATAATAAGTGTCTACTTTAGAAGAATTTACAATTGAAGTTCCAAGTATTGTTATATGAGTAGTCTGATCAAACTTAATGTGACTACTCACTTATGTAGCATATGTAACTGTCTCCAAAATCAGGGCCTAAGTAAGTGACATAGAGATAAAGAGAAGAGAACACACGTTATGGGGAATATCTACATATTTCCACTCATGGAATTCAAAGTCATCTGCCAAAGACTGCAGCTTCAAGGAAATTCAAAGCTGTTCAATTCTGTCATACAGTAAACCTTTAGTATATCTAGTTCTAGTTAGTTCCTTTAAAAAAAAAAAATTACAGAGTGATAATTTTACCCTTTTTTGGTGTGTATCAGCCAATAAAACCTCCCCCCACATACATACATACACAAGTGCATAAAAAGGCTTCAGTGTACCTGCTGCCCAGGAATAAGGTAGTTTGTTTTGTTTGGGTTTTTTTCGGGTTGCCTTTTCCACCGTCTCTGCAGTCTGGGAGAAGTGCACCCCCCAGACAGATATGATGATTACTGGGCTTACACACTGTAAACCCTTAGGGATTATCACATTAGGCTCCAGGCCTTTCTCTTGTTGGGAATCTCTTTGGGTGAAACCAGCTAAACTGCCTGAGGTTCCAGGCAGAGGGTCATGCAGACCCTTAAACAGTCTTCAGCTTCAAAACTCTGTTGTAGGTTTTATTAACTGACCATGGCACTGCCAGCACTGTGCTTAAAAAACCTACATTACAAATGGGGAAAAGGAGCAGTAGATAGCAATCAATGTAAATTAGAATTTACGAAGTGTAGAAACTTGATAAGGGAACCCAAATAAATTGAGAGGAAAATCCATAGCTGACTGTGTTAAGGAGTTTAAATATATTGGGAAGGAAAGGAATCCTAACAGTGTTCTAGCGGGAAATGATAAAATTGTTAATGATATAGTGTTCAGCAAATACAGAGTTAAACAGAATTAATGCTATTTTTTAGCTGCAAATTGACATATTTTATTGGTAATTGATCAACAAGAATCAAGTTTTCCTTAGGAAAATAACTAAAAATTACAAGTGCAAACAAGCTTAAAATTTATTATTTAAATAATGTTTCTTGCTTGCTAGTTTGCTTTGATTTAAATCAATCCATCCTGTTGGAAGTGGCTACTGAGTGGAAGATTAGTCATTGATAAGATATGTCCACTCTAAACTGGGATCTCCTTGATCTGTGTTTGTACAGTGACTAGTGCAATGGGGTCCTGCCTAATGAGTAGGTCCCCTAGGCACTACAGTTATAAAAATAATTAACTCCTGACTTTAGCCTCCTTGAGGCTTCCCTCCTTGTGCAATCCTATCTGAAAAGATGATCTGCTTTTGGTTTCAGTTGTAAAGACCAAAAAGAAAGCGACTGCTGAATGCTGGCTCATGAAGGATGACAGGTGAGAAAACTATAAGAGATTAAAGGACTGGTCGCTCATCTGTTCAAAAGTTTTATTTTATCATCTTTACATTGTGATGATAAAGTTGCCTGCAGACTAGCTTTTATCCAGATTTTTGTCTTGTTCTTATTTTTTCTTTAAGACCCTTGTTTTCCTGTTTGGAAGAGCTTCTGCATCCTTTTTCTAAATCTGAGAGTTTGTGTTTTGGGGTTTTTTCTTGGGGTGTTTTTCTTTTTCTTTTTTTTTTTTTAAATACAGAACACAACAGCTAGTGACTCTGTCTTCTCTTTTCCAGACTACTCAAACCCAGTTTTTTCAATATTCCCTCAAAGGTCATGTTTTTTAGACCTTCAGTTGTTTTTGTTGCTCTTTTCTGGACTTTTCTCCAGTTTGTCTGCATCTTTCCTGAAATGTGGCACTCAGAACTGTACACAATATTCCAGTTGAGACCTAATCAGCGTGGAGTAGAGCGGATGAATTACTACTTGTGTTTTACTTACAATAGTCCTGCTAAAACCCTGCAGGGAGGGGTGGGTTGTTTGTTTGTTTTGTTTCTGGGCAATGGTGTTACACTGTTGACTGATATTTAGCTTATGGTCCACTACGACCCTCCCACCCCACCAATCACTTTCCACATTACTCCTTCCTAGGCAGTCATTTCCCATTTTGTATGTCATATTGCCATAGTTATGATCAGCAGAGGCATTCAAGCAGGACCTCTCTTGCTTAGAGAATGCTCTGCACTTTTTCTCAAAAAGAGATACTTGGATTTTGAACCTGTTCTTCCCATACTTGTTCCGTGTATAATAAGGCTTATCTATTTACTCAAGCTTTTGCCAGAAGCTGATGTTATTGTGGAAGGTGAGTTTTGCTTTTGCTACTGGGTTAACTGCTGGCTCTAGTTGAGGTTTTATTTATTTTTAAATTTGTCTCAAAGGACCTTGTACTACTGCACTGTATGGCTGGGGGATGTCTCATCCTACTGTTTAGGAAAAGATGGTATACAGACCACTCGTCCCCAAAGAGGTCCTGGTTCTTTCTTATGACTACTTGTGTGCAGCAGGTTGAATTTTAGCTCATCATATGTTGGCAGGTTTCTGAGATTGACATTAAATTTTCCCTTAAACCATGCTGAAACCTTCTGTGAAGCATTTTCTCTTTTCCATAACTTCAGAAATAAGCAGTTGGAGTTCTTATCCACTTGAAAGGTAAATAACTGATTAGAGCTAGTTGAAATTGGAGACTTTTTTTTTTCAGAATATCTATCAAAAATTTAAACTGAAATTTTCTGACCAGTTGTGATCTTGATCTGCGTAGTGTTTTCTGTCCGTCGGTGGTTCTTCGAGGAGTGTCCTTATGATGCTCCACTGAAAGTGTGTCAGCACCCCTGTCCTTCCAATCAGACATGCTAGATACCAGTGTATGCTCAGCCCGCACATGCACCCACCGTTCCTCGAACCTAACTAGCACTGTGCAGGTGAACCTCATTCAGTTCCCTGTAGACTACCTTTGGCCTGGAATGGAACATGTAGTAATGCTGAATACGATTTAACTGTTTTTATTATGGTAGTCTATAGTTATTATTCACAGTGATTATTTTCCTTTTCTTTTATAGTGCCATTAAAGCTTTTGGTTTTTTGATTATATTAAAAAAAAATTCTTTCGACCGTTTTCCTCACCTTCTGCTGTGGGATCACCCCTGTAGATCCATGGCCTGGCTCTCCTTCATGGAGGCAATCCCAGTGACGGATGAACATACTCATTACATCCAGTGCCTTGGAGAAGCACATATTTCACAGAAGTGCACCTTTTGCCAAAAGCTAAAGGCTAGATCCTGAAAGAACCAGTAGTTCAAGTTAAAACTCTTCCTTGTGGAGGTGCTTTTAGGTCAACATCTGTCCCCAGTCCTAAATCCTCTCCAGGATGAAGATCGTCCCCAGAGCCTTCAACTTCCAGAGAAGTAGAATCACCGAGATAGTCATCTGACTCCCTCGACAAAGCCTCCAGAAAAAGGGTTACAAGCCCTTGATCAGCCAGAGGGGATACTTGGCACGTTCGGTCACTTTGGCACCAAGGCTCTGAAGTGAGGTACCCAGAAATCTTGGAGGCCCCTTGATACAAGCTCTGCCATAGTGCCTAAAGACCCAAAGGGTAAAGGCACTGACGCAACGGCACTTGCACCGGTTATCAGAGATAAGGACAGAGACTGTACCACCTCTAAAAAATCGCCACTAAAAAAAGAGAGCCTCGGTAGTGAGTGCTTCAAAGCAGCCCTTATTGAAACGCACCTCTCATAGTAGGCCATCGGTACCAGTGACTCAGTACCAGTGACTCAGCACCAGCAATCCTTGATGATACCAACCCCATCAACGGTACCGCAAAAGTCCCATTTCTCAAGGGACTTTATAGTTGCGGAGTAGCCATGGCTCCAGTACCGAGCATGTCTCTGTCCCCAAACCACCAGCGGCACCAGGCCATTTGCCTCAAGTGCACTGATCAGTCCCACTTTTCTCCAGCAGGAAGTCAGATGTGACCAAGATGGCAGTGTCTCTCTGGTGTCACACCATAACCCACAGTTACAACATCAGGGACTTCCCCAACTGCACCTGTGCTCCGACCCTCAATCTTCCTAGTATGGTTACCGATCAGTACCACCACCCATGCTCTCCACCTCTCAGTGACTATACTGGAATCCATGGTCAATCTATATGTCCCACACTTTTTGGGCATTGAGTGTCTCCCATAGAGGGTCCACAGGACATTCCCTTATGGCTTCAGTGTCCAGAGTCCCAGAACCTGATGAAGAAACTTATGCGGAACAAGAGGCCAAACTGGTGGTGGAAACTACCCCACCGGCGAACATCTGCTCCTAACCTGATGAGGCAGTAATGCTCCCTTCTTCATCGCTGGCCGATGACTTTAAGCTCTTCCAAGACCTCACTAAGAGAGTGGCAGATGTGCTACTAATTGCCCTAAAAGAGGTGAAAGATTCACACCATTATCAATGAGGCATTTCTGGACCCTGCCAACATCATCTGGCAGACCCCAGCCTCCGTTGCACTACCGTGCAAAAGGGCCAGCAAGAACTATTACATGCTCCTATGATGGTGCTGTTCCTGGTGGGACCAACTGAGAGTGCCAAGTCAGGACAAATTGCTCCAAACGGGCTGGTTACAGCCCAAAGCTGGGGTTTCTCCACCTCTAAGGCAAACCAAACCAGCCAAACATAAAAGACTTCGGCTAGCCACAGGTCACACAAGCAATTCCCTTAGACACTCCAGTTTCCCAGTATCCACCACCAGTAGCCACTCGTACTGGGGAAAACCAATACCCCAATAAAAGAAAACAGTTCTTCCTAATTCCAAAGAATCAGGCCCTATACCCAGGTCAATATACAAATCAGATCTTACCCACAAATCACGCTGTTGCCAATCCTTTAGAATCCAAAATCTCAAGGTTTATTGTAAAAGGAAAAAGATATAGGTGAGGGTTAGGAATGGTTAAATGAAATCAATTACATGCAGTAATGGCAAAGTTCTTGTCTTAGGCTTGCATCAGTGGTAGAATAAACTGCAGGTTCAAATCAAAGTCTCTGGAATACATCGATATCTGGGATGGGTCAAACAGTCCTTTGTTCAGAGCTTCCATGTGTAGCAAAGTTCCATCCAGAGGTAGGAGCAAGACTGAAGAAGACTGAAAACTGAAGACAAGATGGAGGGGCTGCAGCAGCTTTATTTATAGTTTGTCCCAGATGCGAGAACCTCTTTGTTCCTACAGTGAAAAGTACAGCCCCAGGGAGTTCTGGAGTCACATGGGAAAATCACATGACCATGCATGACTCAGGATTTGCAGTTAGCAGCCGTTATCCACAGGCTGCCTTGCATGTCCCTTGTTAGATTTCTCATATGGATTGGAGCTTTCCAAGCTCTCAATAGGTCCATTGTATAGCTGATGGTTCTTAATGGACCATCAAGCAGACTAAGCAAAGCTAACACCAAGTAGTCTGGAATTTCACCCAGAAGCAAAGCATAAGTTTGAGCTACAGACACTATATAGCCAACATTCATAACTTTAACTACAAAAATGATACACACATACAGATAGCATAATCCTAATCAGCAAGTCATAACCTGGTCTTAGACAACTTATATGACCCCCTTTACATAAGATTTGGTGCCCCTACAGGACCTTGGTTGCACCAGTGATCTGTACGATGCCAGATTATTTCAGTAACGTGACAGCTCCATAAGGAGGCAGACTTCCTTTTCATGCACCCTCAGCCTAATTCGATAGTTGTGGATGTGGTTAATGTATGAGGACTGCAGCATCACACCAAGTCGACCCCTTATGATAGAGATTGGAAGAGGCTAGTCCTGTATGGCAAAATGCATACTCGACCGTGACTTTACAGTTCAGTCTCAAACTACCAGGCTGTAATGGCTAAATATGATTATATGAATTATGGAAAACTCAATGCCTTTATTGACCACTTGCCAGACGAACAAAAGGAGCCATTTCAGGCCACAATCCAAGAGGGCCAGTTAGTAGCAATGCTACAGACTGCACTGTACACTGCAGGCGCAGTGGCCTGTTCAGTCTTGATGGCAATGATAATGATGCAGGCATCCTGGTTATACCTCTTAGGGCTACTGCAGTGCAGATGATGATCAAGGACCTCCCACTGGAAGGACCCAGACTTTTCACTGATAAGACAGATGCATCACTCCACACCTTAAAGGACTCTAGAGATATGCTACTCACCCTGGGAATCTATACACTGGGACAAAAGAGGAAATTCATCTTGCAGCCACCACCACAGATCCTGATCACCCTAGTTCCACCTGTCACAGCGCTATTACAAGCCACAGAGAGACCAAGGTTGCAAAAGAGGAAGTCAGTAGCTTCCTTGTCTACTCAACCCTCATCCTCAAAGCACCATTTTGGCTCCTTGGTCAAGGCCCTGAGCAGCCACTCCTTGTGACAAGATCAGCTGCTGGATACAGACTCTCCATACCCATTTGGAAGTTGCCTGACTCATTTCCTCCAGAGTTGGGAAAGCATCACCTCCAAAAAAGCCAGCAAGTTAAAGAAGCATGGGCTGAATGAATGGACTATAAGGTGGATAGAAAGCTGGCTAAATCGTTGGGCTCAATGGGTAGTGATCAATGGCTCCCTGTCTAATTGGCAGCCCGTATCAAGTGGAGTGCCCCAAGGGTCGGTCCTAGTGCCGGTTTTGTTCAATATCTTCATTAATGATCTGGAGGATGACATGAACTGCACTCTCAACAAGTTTGCAGATGATCCTAAACTGGGAGGAGTGGTAAATACGCTGGAGGATAAGGATAGGATACAGCAGGACCTGGACAAATTAGAGGATTGGGCCAAAAGAAATCTGATGAGGTTCTGCAAGGACAAGTGCAGATTCCTGCACTTAGGATAGAAGAATCTCATGCACTGCTACAGACTAGGGACCAAATGGCTGGGCAGCAGTTCTGCAGAAAAGGACCTTGGGGTTACAGTGGACAAGAAATTGGAACTGGGATTCTTTAGTCTTCAGAAGAGAAGAATGAGGAGAGGATTTGATAGCTGCTTTCAACTACCTGAAAGGGGGTTCCAAAGAAGATGGATCTAAACTGTTCTCAGTGGTACCAGATGACAGAACAAGGAGTAATGGTCTCAAGTTGCAGTGGGAGAGGTTTAGGTTGGCTATTAGGAAAAACTTTTTACTAGGAGAGTGATGAAGCACTGGAATGGGTTACCTAGGGAGATGGTGGAATTTCCTTCCTTAGAAGTTTTTAAGGTCAGGCTTGACAAAGCCCTAGCTGGGATGACTTAGTTGGGGATTGGTCCTGCTTTGAGCAGAGGAGTGGACTAGATGACCTCCTGAGATCCCTTCCAATCCTGATATTCTATGATTCTGTGAACAAGTCGGCCTTGGAAATTATTTTGAAGAGCTACTCCATCCACTTCAAGATCCTCCTCATCCCTCTTCATCTATTTCCTGACTTCCTAAGTAAAGGGAGGTTGGAGGCCCATACTACATCTAAGGGCACAAAATAGATACATGAAGGCACAAACGTTCAAGATGGTCACACCAGCAGCAATTATTCCATTTCGAGCAAGGAGATTGTTTTCACCCCTTGATCTACAAGATTCCTACTTCCGCCTCTCCATCTGATCATCTCTCAGGGGATTCCTCCGACTTACGTTTTGGCAGGACCACTATTAGTTCAGAGTGCTCCCATTCAGCCTCTTGCCCACACTTAGGTTATTTTCTAAGGTCCTCTCCATCGTAGCAGCGCACCAACAAATATCAGGTATTGTCATCTACCCATACCCGAACAACTGCCTTCTTGGGGCTCATTCCTTCCAAGATGTCCTGCAGGCCACCGAGACAACTATGAACATATTTGCACAGCTGCATCTGCAGCTCAACACTCAGATATCAACCTTGAGCCCCATACATCTGGAGTTCATTGGGGCCAAACTCTATGCAGTGCAAATGAGGACGTTCCTCTCACTGCACAAATTCAATACCCTGAAGAGTTTCATAGAGAGAGTCCAGGCTAGCCCACAAACTGGAGGAAAGAACCTCCCAACATCCATGCAGGCGTTCTACTGGCTTCATGCCATATTCGACCAGTGGACCCCGACAATAGATCTGTTTTGCTCCTTACCGGAACAAGAAATGTCTCCACTACGGTTCCAGGGCTTGATTAGGGAAACAGTCCCTGTGGGATGCTCTCATCTTCCCATGGGGCAGGGAGCTATTGTACACCTTCCCCCCATTCCCTCTAATGTCCGAGGCCCTGTTAAAGAAACAGAGAGAATGCAAAAGTTATACTGATTGCTCCCTCCTGGCCAAGACAAGCTTGATACCCATACCTTGCACAACTAGCAGTATGTTCTCCAATTCTTCTTCAGCCCCTTCCTTATCTTCTCTCCCAAAATGGATCCTTCATCCCAGTGTACAGATCATCTGGCTCCAGGCTTGGCTTCTTGATTCCAACACTTAGCAAATGATCCAGGAGGTAAAAGAGATGTTACTACCCAGTAGGAAATCAGTGACTTGTTTTTACCTTAAAAAATGGAAATGATTCCAAATTTGGTGCAATTTGAAACAAGTGGACCCCACAACTTCCTTCCCACCTCCCATTAATTTTAGACTATATTCTAGACCTCAAAAGGTCTTGGCTGTCTCTTAGCTCACTTAAGGTACATCTAGCAGCCATAATAGCCTTCCACCAACCAGTGGACGGATGCTCAGCATTCACTCACCCAATGACACACACATTCCTTAAGGGCATGGGAAACCTCTTCCCATATGTCAGACCACCCATTCCAACCTTGGACCTCAGTCTAGTTCTAAGAACTTTGACTAGACCACCCTTTGAACCTGTGGCCACTTGCTTTCTATTACATCTCTCCATGAAGACAGCATGTTTAGTGGCCATTACCTCAGCATGAAGGATGGGGGGGAAATAGCAACGTTGATGGCACACCTGCCATTCACGGTCATCTTTAAAGACAAAATCACCTTGACACCACAACCAAAGTTCCTCCCTAAGGTAGCTGTGATGGGTTCCCCCAGGTGCCATCTGGAACTGGAGTACCACTGAGCCCTCTTACCTACCAATTTGGGCTCCCTCTCACACTGTGCTGTTGTGACAAGCTGCAAAGCCCTCCAAGCTTGCACTTTCACCAGCATTCACACAGGGAGGGACACACCCAGCTGCAGTTGCATGCTGGCTTTCTAACCACCAGCCTAGGACCCCAGAGTAGTAACGTCTTACTCTGGTCAAATCTCACCAGTATATGGATTTAATACCTGGTCCACCTCTTCCTCAATGTGAAGAGGATCATGCACACTTTTGATAACCAAGCTGAGATTTTCCCCAGACACTTGAATCAGCGTACACTGGTTTGGATTAAAACAAGTTTATTAACTACAAAAGAGAGATTTTAAGTGATAGCAAACAGATCAAAGCAGATTACCTACTAAATAAACAATCACAAACTGAGCTTAACCTACTAGCTAGATAGGATATGAATTAGCAAATTCTCACCCTGAGTGATAAACAGGTTGGCAGACTCTTGTGGCACAAGCTGCTATTGCTTTGCAGCTTGGGTTTTCCAGGTTTTTATACACAGGCTAGAAATTCCTTTAGCCTGGAACCATCCCTTCCCATAGTTCAGCCTTTGCTCCTCAGGTGTTTCCAGGTGTGTTGTAGAGAGAGTGAGGTACCTTCATGATGTAATTTTCCCCTTTTATATCTTCTTCCAGCTTACTGGAAAGCTGTTTTGCTGTGACCTGGATTAAACAGTTCCCATTGTGTAGTGCTATCTCTGGGGTAATCCTTACGCTTGTGTGCATTTTCTGAATAAGCCATTAACATTGTTTGGCCTTTTTACTGTTGTACCTGAAAAGTTGCTTGTGGATGTTTTCAACATCACAGAATATTTCAGTAACACATGCACAACTAAATTTCATAACTTCACATAGGACGATAGCACATACAATCCAATGAATTGATAATGTCCAGCAGATCAAGGCTTTTACAATGATACCTCACAAGGCATACTTTCTGCAAAACATGCACTAATTATACGACAGTGGTGAATAAGGGGGTGCCATGGTGTCACAGTAGTGTCCTCCTTTCATATGAACCAACTAATTCACCTACCCATATTTTTTCCTAAACCACATTCTGACAACATGGGAGGCAACACTGCATATGCTGGACATTAGGAGAGCTCTGACTTTTTATCTGGACAGGACTAAGGACTTTAGAAGTCTCCCAAACCCTTCCTTTCATTTGTGGAAATATCCAAGGGGTCTGCAGCATCAGCGCAAACACTCCCCAAATGGGTCTCCATTGGATTACCCACTGTTACCCCTTGCACATAACCTGCTGCCTCCATCAGGGATCCACACGCACTCCAGGAGGTCTATTTTCATATAGCTCATGTTTGTTAAAGATGTCCCCATCTCAGAAATCTGTATGGCAGTGACCTAGGCTTCTGCCCATACTTTTGCAGCTCATTACACAATTACCTGGGATTCTGCCTTGATGCCATCTTTGGCTCCACAATACTATCTTCAATAACAGATTCCACTCTGAAGCCCCACCCCTACATGGGGGATATTGCTGTGGAATCACCTAGAGTGGAGCACCCACAGGGACACTACTCAAAAAAGAAGAGGAAGTTACTCATTTTGTGCAGTAACAATGGTTCTTCAAGATATGTGCCTATATGTGTGCTCCACAACCCGCCCTCCTCCCCTCTACTTCGGAGTTCTTACCAAGGGGCTCTGCAGTAGAGAAGGAACTGCAGGTGGTTCACCAGCAAAGCACTAACTAGCCTCAAGGAAGGGAGAGTGCATGTGTAGGCCGAATGGACACAGCTACCTAAAATCTCCGAGGCTCTGGGGTGCAGATAACACCTACAGTGGAGCATTCATAGGGTGGGTAACACATCTTAAAGAGTCATTGTTATTGCACAAGGTGAGTAACTTCCTCGCTTCTGAAGTTACCATGTTCCTCACTTCTCTTTTGTGCTTTATTTTGCAGCTCTATTCTGCCCTTTTCTTCCAGTAGTGATGAAGAATTTGAAATATGTAAGTAAAGAGTGGTTAGAACAGGCCTGCACAACATGCGGCCTGGGGGCCACATGCGGCCCGCACAGGCTCACAGTGTGGCCCGCAGGGGATGAGTTGGGGTGGAACAAGCCAAGCGGTGGGGTGGAGGGAAGTGGATGGAGGCGGGGCAAGGGCGGGGCTTTTCGGCCCGCAGCTGGTTTTTTTGCAGTAATATGGCCCTCACTGCTTTCCAAGTTGTGCAGGCCTGGGTTAGAATGTTAGTCTTACTTTCTCAGTGAGCGTAGAGAATATCAGTTTCTTCTGGAATACCTTTTTACAATGAACCTCTTTCTTGCAAAGCCTATCCTTTTCTCCCAAGTCTTAAGGCAGGGCAAGGGTTGAATGATGAGGGACAGGGTAGCCAAAGAGCTGCTTCTGCTCTGAAGAGCTGAGAGTTTTAACTGTGAGATTAAATAGGGTCTTTGTTCTAGAGACATTTGGATACTATTGGTAATATAAAAGTTGTAAAAAATGGTTGTCTATATAGGCCCTTAAGGCATGGAATGGGATCATTTTTAGAAAGCTAAAATAAATTTCCTGTAATGTAATTCTCTCACGTTCTGATTTAGTTTTATCTAGAATGAAGACTCCAAAATCCCTAACACATCAAGTCTCTAAGAAACAAAATAGCAGGTGGGTCCTGGAATTTTGAATTATCTATAATTAGAGAGAGACTTTTTTATCTAATCCATAGCAGCCAAAATGTCCCATTAATTAGTTATTTTGAATATGGAAAAATGAATTCGATCTTCTCTCATAGGGTGTCGTCATTGTCTGGAGCAGGGGTCGGCAACCTTTCAGAAGTGGTGTGCCGCGTCTTCATTTATTCACTCTAATTTAATGTTTCATGTGCCAGTAATACATTGTAATGTTTTTAGAAGGTCTCTTTCTATAAGTCTATAATATAAAACTAAACTATTATTGTATGTAAAGTAAATAGGGTTTTTAAAGTGTTTTAAGAAGCTTCATTTAAAATTAAATTAAAATGCAGAGCCCCACAGACTGGTGGCCAGGACCCGGGCAGTGTGAGTGCCACTGAAAATCAGCTCGCGTGCCACCTTTTGCACCTGTGCCATAGGTTTCCTACTCCTGGTCTGGAGGATTGGGCACAGGTTTAGAAGTCAGCGTTCTGAGTTTTAATCCTGGCTCTGCTGCTCATTCCAAGTGTGGCCTTGGTCATATTGCTTCTCTTCCCTGTGCCCTAGTTTTCCCACTGTAAAATGAAGATTAATAACTCCTAAGGCTGTTTTGTAAAAACTTTAGTTTTAAACATTTTTAAAATGTAAAACATTTCATAGATGTGAAGTTTTGTTATGTGCAGGCACACATCTCACTATTTTTTTACTGTTTTGGAGCACTCTATAGCTTGCAATGAGATATAATAGAATCATAGAAGATGAGGGTGAAAGAGACCTAAGGAGGTCATCTAATCTGACCCCTGCTCAAATGGAGCCTTTCATCTCTGTCACCAGTTTCACTGCTAACTAGGTTTGGATTTACAGTTATTGTCTGACAGTCATTATACCACTTCTGTGAAACGACTTGGTCTTGATGAGTTTTGTAGAGGAGGAGATATCCATAACACTTAATCTTCGCTGGCTCTGGTACTAATTATTCTCATAGCTTGCAGTTTTGGTGGAGGCACCAAGTGTTGAATCATTCATGGAAATAGAACTCCCTTTTTACCAGTTGAAGTGATTCCTGCAGATTAGGAATGAGGCATATTAGTGGGAGTCGAGTGTGGAGGTTTGCAATGTGGCAGCCTTTGCTGTGTGGATTTTTATGGATTGAGGATTTAACAGTACTGACAGCTTTGCATCTTTCACAAATGTTAAATTCACATTAAAGGCAAACTTATTGATCAACAGTGTGATTTCTAAGTAGAATTTTATAAATTCTTTATGGTTTCCTGTCTGTATTCTTCATTCTTGTTATTAGATAAAATGATAATGGTCTCTCAATATCTGAATGTAGTTTGCAAGCATGTTCTCATCTCTTGAGTTCTGTCTTTTGCTCAGAAGTTTAATGATAAAATACTGACAAAATGTAATGGACAACGAAAAGTTACATTGAGAGAGTTCTTCAGTGGTAATGGATGTTTCCAGTGAATAAATTAGAACACTGTATCAGGCTGTTTTATTGTCAGTGTTACCTATATCAAGACAAAAATAATTCCTGGCTTCCTTTGCCTCATTTTATTGTTTGTCTACAGTTCGAATGAAATCATCGTTGACTCCAGGGAAGATGACTTCTCTGATTTTACAAGAAAGAATGAGACAAGCAAGAAGGGTAAGTAGCCATCCAGCAACAAAGAGGGGACGAGAATTTAGCTGAATGGAGCAAGAATGCTTATTGTTCAGAGCTCACAATTATTTATTATTAAAAGCACAGAGAGAGTTTTGGAAAAGTTCGATCCCTTTTAGGGTAAGATAACAGGATAGGTTCACTTCTGTTCACTTTTCGCTGGATTAATTCTCTCCTTCCTCATTCTCAATTTCCCATTCCTCCATATGATCCTTCCCTTTTTCTCTTCCTTCCTGTTATGCTTGTTTTAACACCGGGATATTAATATCTTCACTTGTGGTACTCTTTAAAGTCCTTTCCATATTTAAATCTTTTGCTTATAAGAAAATCCATCTGCCAAAGACAAGTCTTCTTTCATTTCCCGTCAGTGCCCTTTCACATGCTGTATATTTTAAGAAACAAAACTGACCATATAATCAGCTAAATACCAACTCTTGTGTGTGAATAACTGCAGAAGCTTTCTTTTATCAGAAAGAGTGGCTGTAATAAATTGTTCTCAAGCTATTCTTATCTTGTATCAAACTGACTTAAACCCCTTTTGCTGGCACAGTTTAGACCCCAGATCTACACCTTTTGGTTGTTCATCTGCAGTGCCATTGGAAATTAGGGTAATTCTGGGTATGAATGAGCATGGGTTGGAGGAAGTTGCTAAGATACCTTTCTCTGCCTGTGTTTTCATATTTTCTAAAGGATCTGATTAACTTATATTAAAACATAAATGCTGAAGTCTCTGAAGTCTTTGAATTTTTCTTTTTGAATTGTAGCAGTGAAGAATGTTCACACCCAGAAGAAGCCAGTGACTTCTAGAAAGGAAAACACTTACTCTCAGGAATGGCTGTATCCAGAGATTTTAAGTGACAATAAAGATGATGATTCTGTTTTCATAAAAAGTACATGGTCTGAACACTGTCAAGAAATTGAAGCGAGGGACTTGAAGGACAACCTGCATCACATACAGCAAACTCTTTCACAAAAACAGAAAGAGTTTGATATTTCCAAGTATAGTCCAAATTCATCTCTTGATGGGAAAGAAAGAGATTGGGAAGAGCATGCGGGGAACAACACGCAGACCTTGGCACTACGACATAGTGCACCATTAGGGCCAGACAGCTCAGAGGATGAATTTGAATCTTTAATGGAACGGATAAAGAAGCGAAGCATACCACTGACTCCAAGTTTAACTTCAAACAAAACCACTCTATCCCAATCAGCTACCACAGGTAGGAGGTCATTCTTTATTTCTGTATTTTTAATCATGTTTATTCAAGTAGTATCTTGTGCAAATAGCTAGCAGTATGAACTGCATAGTTTTAAAAATGTGTTGCACTCTGACATGAACAGGACTTATGACTCATTTTTGCACAATGTTCAGACATATCAATTAAATGAGCATTCTGAGAATTGTAGTTCCCCTAAATTTTAAATGATCAAGGAACTAAAATTCTCTATTTTTGTCCATTATTTTTATAGTTATAATAAATTTTAAGCTTCAGTAAGAGATTTTTAGTTTGGAATTTAATTTTAAACTTTCAACAAAATCAAAGCTAACTAAAAAATGAAAATCAGTGTCCTACGCAAATGACAAGAATTTACATACAAAAATCATTTAAATTATAATTAAATTCCTTTAAATTAGAACCGTCAAATATTAACGGAAAAGTGTTAAGCTATCCAGTTATTTAGAGTTATAATTCTGCAGCTATTCTGT
The DNA here is from genome assembly GCA_007922305.1 of Dermatemys mawii. NCBI lineage: Eukaryota > Metazoa > Chordata > Testudines > Dermatemydidae > Dermatemys > Dermatemys mawii. The sequence continues at coordinate 37,598,661 of ML677377.1, forward strand.
GTTCTAAGATGCTTTTTTTTCAAGATGTATTTTTAGTTTGTCAGGAGTTCACAAATCAGCACTTACCCACTTATTATTAACCAACTATAACTTAAGCAAATCTATACCCTCTCCTCTTCAAAAGCCCTTAAAATAGATATCTGCCGTGTACCCTTAAAGTTAACAGATAAAAGCAAATGGCACATGCAAGATCAGCCTCTCTCACCCAGGAGCTATGATGGAGAATTCTCTAGAGCACTGGCAAGATTGGAGGTGCCACTGTGAGCAATGCGGTCATATTGGCCTTCTCTTAGGTATTACCCTGAATTTAAAAGGGCTGAAGAAAGGCAGCCACGAAAGGAGTTTTCTCCCAAAATAGTTCAGGTTAAACTTCTTGCACCAGCATGGTCTCGTTTGGATCTGCTACGCTCTCAGGTACTGAGGGAATGGTCTCCTTTGTCAACTGGAAGAGCTTGTCAAATCTTTGGATTTAGTTAGTATTTCTATTGCTGTCTATTCATATAGGGTCCTTTCTCCCCAGTTACAGGGCAAAGCGGTTCAAGTAATTACTGATAATACAGTATTCACAAGAACAAGATGGGGGACCACATTTTAGCTAGATGGACAGAAAGGTTATAGTTCTGTGGGAATAGTGCATAGTACACTAAATTGATTCTATAGCTTTCTGCCTACAGACTTGCAGATTGATGAGCAGAGATGTACATGATCAGCAGTAGTAGTTGCTCAAGAACTTGTTAGCAAACATACACTTACTGTGGATGTATCTGGAAACAGATCTGTTTGCAACAAGACATATCTCCAAATGTTGAGCTCCAAAATAGGACAGGCAATCAGTTCATTTTGAATGTTTTCTTTTAGAATAGGGAGTAAGACTTCTTTGTTCTACACACAATTCCTCTAATTCTGGGGTCTCCAAACTTTGAGGCGAGGACCATATTAGATTTTTGAAGGGACTTCGTGGGCGGACGCGACTGTGGAGAAAAAAGTAGATATATATATGCAAAATATATGCAAATCATAAAAAAAAAAAAAAACCCAAAAAACCACTACTCTCTGTTTCAGTGTTGCATTAAATTCTAAATCAGGTATAAAAGTAGCTGTATAATTAATGCAGGTACCGTGAAATCACACAAAATATTTGTCAATATAAATTAAAATTATTTTTTAATAATTATTAAAAATAACTATTAAAAATTATTTTACATTATTTTTTAATTTTATTTCTATCTTCTTTAGTCCATTTATTGGCGATGTAATTAAGCATCTGGCTTGTATTTTTACTGCTAGGCTGCAGCATCAACTCTCTTAAGTTGGCTCCCCTTTTTGGGGGACACTGGTTCCCAAGGGCACTCACCCCTCCGCACAGCTCAGCTCAGCTGATCCCACATGTGAGCTGTTGCCGGTGGCCCCTCCTCCTGCCTGCTCAGCTGCAGCAGTCTTTGCCTGCTTGCTTCTCCCCTGTTGGTTGTGGGGGGCTGGACAAATCAAAGCTGCGGGCCGGATCCAGCCCTCGGGCCGTAGTTTGGAGACCCCTGCTCTAATTCATAGAGTTCTTAGGAAAATCAAACAAGACCAAGCCCAAATTATTCTAATTTGGGGGATCTGAATGAGACAACAGTAGTTCTCAGACCTTCTGTTCCTATCACAAAGGATTTATCAGTCTCTGCAATTTCAGACCTATTGACCTAGAAGAGGTTGTGTTTCTAAACTCTCTCCACTTCACAGGACTTTGACAGATCTGGATCTGGTCTGTTTTTGGGGGTAGAGGGAAGATACAGGGGATTCTATTAAACTTCAGGAAACAGTCAACTTGCCTTTGTTATGATCATAAGTGGAAAATGTTCTTTGTCGGCACCCACCATTAACATAGCCCAACTTCAGCTGCTGTTCACTCTATACCTGAGTACATATTTCATTTGAAGTTCCTGGGGCTCTCTCATATTGTCAATAAAAATACATCTCTCAGCCATCTCCAGCTCACACAGCTTAATTGAGCAAAGAATTTATTTAGCCATGATATAGTAAAAAGATTATTGAAGGGGTTAATGAATCCTTGGGTTAAAGATGTAACTGATGTAATACTATTTAGTCATTAAACCTCCATTTGTAGCTATTATATCTATTAGGTGAGTGAGAGAGCTGCAGACTCTTGTGACTGGATCCCCTAATTTATGGTCTTTCACGAAGAAAAAGTTCAAATATGTCCTTATGGATGCTCCATCCTTGGATGTGCATGCTCAGTTGGGGGTTTTAGCTAGCAGTGTCTATAGGTCTATTCTTTGTACTACACCTCCTTGTGCTCCTGCATGAGGTCATGTAGGCAAGCGAAACCCATTGGCACTGCAGTTTCTTCTCCACAGTCGTCCTAGTCAAGTCAGTCCAGAGGGATGTCTGCTGCATTCATAGCTTTAGTTCTTTTTAGTTTTACTTATTCTAGTTTTAATTTAATTTTATTCTCTTTGGTTTGTTTACTTTTGCTCAAAAGCACGTACGTGCTTAGGAAATCAATTACCCCCCTCAAACTTGTTTTCTGTGGCCAGAGTCTTTTGCCCTCGGTTGTTCCATCCGCAGCTTTCTTGCTGGAGTTATGCCAAGGACTCCAGGCTTTAATCCTTGTCAGACCTGCCACAGATCTTTCCCTCTCACCATGTTCATTCCAGCTGCCTCAGAAAGTCCCATGTCCTATCTAAGTTCAAGGTCTGCAGGAACTTTTAAGAACAGATCTTGCAAGCTGAGAAATACTAGGCTGAAACTCCTCCTTATGGCATGCTCACTGAGATCTGCAGGGTCCAGATTCTCTCCCAACCTCAGGTTAAACTATGCTGATGCCTTCGATCTTGGCAAATATAGACTATAGAGCTGCTTTGGAGTCACATTTTAAGAGACAGAGATTCATTCTCTCGAGAGAGACTCCAGGAGGAAGGGGAGGTCACTGCTAAAGTCGAAACTTAAAAAAAAACCTCACGTCAGTACCAATGTAATGAGGGTTCATCTAGCAGACACCAGTCAGCTCCAAAGTCAATACCAGAAGAGGACCCCACTAGGTGCAAGAAGGACTCAGAAAGCAGGGATTCCTCTAAGACATCTGGATCCTTGGGTTGCAGCCACAAGAACCATGCAGATTATACCTTGGCTCAGTCCCTGGTACCAGATTCCTCACCTGCATTCCTACAGAGTGCATGAACCACTTCTCCGTACTGTCTCTGATGCCTTGCCAGCCTATGATGGAGCACTCCACTTAGCTCCCTAGTACCAGCCACGTTCCTTTTGTATGATGATCTCTGGGCCTCAGAAAAACCAGGCCTTCTCTTCCTAAGAGGGCACCAAGAAGGACCTTGTCTGGTACCATCCTGCCTGTTGGAGCCAGAGCCTCCATCTGTGCTGCTACTTTTTAGCACAGCTCATATCCACTGGTACTAACCTGACTGTCTGCCACTCTATGGGTTCTGACATCAATAGGAGCTCTGGTGCTGAGGGCTTCCCCTTTGGACACCGCAGAGAATAAGTAATCAAACTTGGACATCTCTGGCTTTTTTGGCTGCCATTGAACATTTCATGGCTGTTTTCAGAGAACTATCCACAATGACTCCAAGATCTTTCTTGAGTGGTAACAGCTCCTAACAGCTAATTTAGACCCCCATCATTTTATACAGTTAGTTGGGATTATGTTTTCCAATGTGCATTACGTTGCATTTATCAACATTGAATTTCATCAACATTCTGACAGAGTCGTGTAGCACCTTATAGACTAACAGATGTTTAGGAGCATGAGCTTTCGTGGGTGAAGACCCACTTCATCAGATGAGTGTTTGCTTTTTGCAGATTCAGACTAACACGACTACTCCTCTGATACTGGTCATCAACATTGTGTTGCCCAGTCACCCAGTTTTGTGGGATTCCTTTGTAATTCTTCGCAGACTGTATGTGTATCAAGTTTGACACTGTGTCACAATAGAAATCGGTCGGAGAAACCCACAGATGATGATAAGAATATTAGGCCATGTGGTCTCTATACATTTGTGATTCAATATGCCAGACTGTGCCTCCATTATTTGCAAGGGTGTTTGAAATCCATCTGTTGCCTAAAGAGACATCATCTAAACATGCCAGTTCAGATTCCACAAGAAGTCCTATTATTGTTAAATTGGTGGAATAACCCCGATGTAGTTTGTAAGAAAGAGCTGGTGAAGATGGAACAATCCAAAAACATATTAGTAACAGGTGCTTTCAATAAGGGATAGGAGCTCATTTGAACCATCACAAGGGCTAAGGTCTGTGGGCATGCGAAGATAGTCACCTGTACATCAACATGTTAGAACTCAGAGCAGTCTACCTGGCACGTGTGGTACGTCTTGCATTGAATGAAAGAGAGACAGTTTTGATAATGGCAGGCATTACCACAGTGATGTTTGCATAGACAGGGATTAGCCAGATTTTTCTTTTATGCCAGGAGGTGATTCACCTGTGAAACTTGATTTGCACTGGTGAAACTCATCAAGTAAGAGTCATAATTCTTTATCTGCTGGGATTACAATATATATTGTTGGATCCTCAGACAGTTTTCTGACAGTGATCAATAAGACTCCATCATTCAAAGAGTATTTTGTGACGAGGGTCATCCAAACATAAACTTGTTTGCCATGGAAAAGAACAGTGTCAAATCTTTGTGTGTGGATTGGAACCCTCGTATCTCGAGCAGATGCATTCCTCATACTGTGGATATAGGGGTGATGTATGCATGCCCTTAATCCCTCTGAGTCTAAGGGTGATCAGAGAAAAATTCAGAACCCTTTCCTTTCCATTCATTTCATAGAGCTCTTCTTCAGATCTCTGAAATTTGTAAAGCAGCATCTTGGGGATCAGCACATCCAGTTAATAAACATTATTCTTTTTAAGAGACACCTATATCTGATGCCCATTTTGGTAGAGCTGTGTTGCAGTCCTTATTTAAGTAGATCTGAGCGACCATCACCTTTATGTCAGTCACTGCTTGCAAGAATGGAATATGTGTGGACAAGCACTTAGAAAGAAAATGTTACTCTCCTTACAGTAACTGTTGTTCTTCAAGATGTCTGTGTGTATTCCACAATCTGCCCTTTTTTCATGCTTCTGCAAATTCCTATACCTTCTAAATCCCATATTTGGCAAAGCGACTGACCCCACTCTGCCCTTTATGCTTGTGGGTGGAGGAGACTTGAAGACACTCAGGGCACAGGGACAAACCCAATGGTTGCTGCTGGCCAAAGCAATCTGAAATCAAGCACATGAGCATATGCCCACCAAGAGTGGAATACATAATACCTGCTGTAAGGTAAGCAACCATTTTTCATCTAATCTGGCACCACAAACTCTAAAAGATTTTAAGCATAATCACATCGTTATTTCATGACTTCTCTAGAGGTCAGAATTCAGATTGTATTGCATATCATAACATATTTGGTTTACTGTTACGTGTAACTTTTAATCAGAATTTCCCGGTCTATAACATTTGGTTTTGGGATAATTACGTCTGTTGTCTATTATTTTAAAGTTTCTGATGCCGTCTTTTGTCCTAACTCCATTTTACTGAGGGTCGGGGGTGAGAGAGAGAAAGCGATTATAAACTGCTCTTTGCCTCTAATTTGAACTGTTAATGTTGTGCAGATCAAAGAAGATTTCTGATACCGAAGTAATTTTTCTAAAGAATATAAATATGCCAAGTAATATGCTAGGCAGTAGTAAAGGAGCTCTAGTTATTGATACAGCTATATCATGTTTGCCAGCCAATAAACTATTTTGGTGTTTTGAAGGCAATCTTGTGAATATACCCAGACATCTCTGAAGGTGGGCATATTGAGTGAGGAATGCACAATTTACGTTGTAGTGTTTTGTGGTCCTGTTGCCGGTCTATATATTCTGTATTTGTTGGTGGAACTTCATGATATTTGGTAAAATTGGTTGTTTAATCTTTTGGTTTGTACTTGCAGAACTGGGAAACTTCAAGCCTCCCTGTGACAGTGCACTATACTCTGTTAAGAAAGAGAGAATCATGACACCAAAATCAGAATCCTCTTCATCTAAAGAAATGCCTTCTCTGGAGGTTCCTAAGAGCAAATCAGTCTATTGTGTACATTCATCAGATAAGGAGGAAAGGTAGGTCTTTCTCTTCTCCGTCTTTTACTGTCTCCTATGAGTATAACAAATGGGTCAGGAAATGCTGGTGAGGTTAGAAGCAAAGCATTGCTGTCATGTAAATTAGTACTCAGGAGATTTGTCAGCCTACAAAAGTGCTTGCTCTGCAGTTAACATTGAATTACAAAGCTTGTTCTTCTTTGAGTGCTTGCAGATGTTGATTCCATTCCAGGTATGCCCCTAACCCTTAGTGGTGGCAGTAGTGTTGGCGGTGGTGCCCTCTGGAGTTCTGCACTTATGCATTGGTATATTAGCTGCCGCCCTCTCGGCTCCTTCTTACCACCCATGACAGTTGGTTGGAGCACCTTTCCCCCCTTGCCTAACAAGTGATTAGCAGTTCTTTTCCTTTTTCTTTCCGAAACCTCATAAATTGGAAGAGGAGTGCAAATTGTACTCTCTGGACATCAGGAGCCCTGGCCTTTTGTATCATGAGGACCAAGCCATTCTGTAAGCTGACACAGTTGTTCATCATGGTGGTGGACAGGATGAAAGGTCTTCCAGTGTCTGCCCAGAAAATTTCATCTTGGATCACTTCCTACATCCGTTTCTGCCCTTTGGTTTGGGGCATACCTGGAACGGAATCAACATGTGCAAGCACTCAAAGAAGAACAAATTTTGTAATTTTATGTTAACTGCAGAGCAAGAACTTTTGAGGCCTGACAAAGCACATCAACTGGTGCTCGGATGGTGCCTGGGGCCACCAGAACAGCAGCCGGTGAGGCTGGTCCCAGGGCCACTCCATTAGTGACTGGGCTGGCTGGCTGGCTGCGGGGTCACTCCAGAAGTGGCTGGTGTGGCTGACCCCAGGGCTACCCAAGCAGCTGTCCCCGGAATCCGGGACTTCCATGACAAACACCTAACTCTAAAGATGGTCCCTTGAGTATGGCTACTGTATGCATTTCAAGATAGAAAGGGTGTTGAATAACTTGAACTATCCTCACTGATGAATCCTGACCACTCCCTGATAGGATCTGGATATCAGATTCTGAAAGGCTTTTTCTGAAACCATCTTTTCCTCAGTGCTGTGGGAGTCTTCGTTCCAAGGCAAACTTGTGGCACTATAGCATCTGTGGGGTTTTCAGTACATAGAAATGTTTAATACTTTTTATGAACATACTAAACCAGGGGTCTCAAACATGTGGCCCGCTAAGCCCTTCCCTGCGCTCCCCGTCCCATAGCAGTTTCCGGGATGGAGGGGCCAGAAGCGGAGGCTTCTCTGCTGTCTGGCTGGGCCGCTGCCAATCCGCAGCTTCCAGGGACTGCTGCTGCAGCCTCAATGAATGAGCTGGGACAGCGCTTTGCAGGAGCCCTCTGCAGTGGCGGCCAGGAGTGGTAAGCCTCCCACAGAGGGAGCCTGGCTCACCGCTCCTGGCCACTGCTGCAGACTGCTCCTGCAAAGCGCCACTCCAGCTCATTCATTGAAGCCACAGCAGCAGCGCCTGGAAACCGGGGCTCAGCAGTGGCCCAGCCAGGGTGCTTTGTAGGAGTCCTCTGCAACAACAGCCAGGAGCAGTAGGCCAGGCTCCCCGTGGCCCCCGCTCCCTCCCTGCCTACCTCCAGGCGTTTCCCACTGCCAAAGAGCTGTTGGCGGTGCCTAGCACTTTCCAGGAGGGAGCGGGGAGCTGCATGCTCAGAGGAGGAGGCAGGGCAGGACCTCATGTAAGGGGTGGAGTGGGGGTGGAGGCAGTGGGGGGGCCGTCAGTGATGTGGCTCTCGGGCCAGGGCACTAGTCCTCATGCAGCCCTTGTGGTCATTTGAGTTTGAGACCCCTGTACTAAACTTTGTTTTAATCTTGTGGCATTGAGTTCCACAGATTACCTGTGCATTGTGTTTTTTAGGAAAAAAAAGTTTGTTTTTATAGGTTTTAAATGCACTGAACTTCCCTCTGCTCTTGCATTGAGAGAGGATAAACAAGTGCACCTTATTACCTTCTCTGTAGCATTCATTTAAATACCTCTCTCATACTCCTTCTTATTGTCTGTTCTCTAAACAACTGTAATATTTTCAGTCTAACCTGACATGGAAATCTTTTCATACTTCTAATCCATTTTGTCACCTGTCTCTGAACTGCCTATAATGATATTGGAACTTACTTATAGATTTTAAAGCTTAAAAGGATCATTGTGGTCAGCTAGTCTGACCTTCCACATAATGCATGCCAAAGAACCTCACACAGTAAACTCTCTGCCAATTCTATAATTTCTATTTGAGCTATATAATTTATCTTTTAGAAAGATATCCAGTCTTAAGTAAAAAAGCTTCAAGTAATGGAGAATCTGTAGGTAGGTATGTTCTTCCAGTGGTTTATCACTCAGGTTGTTCACACTATATATATATATATTAAAAAAAACATACATACACACAGAGGATTCCAGTAAATCAGGCCATCAGTTAATTTGGGCAGCCGCTTAATCAGGCCAAATTGTTCTGGTCCCAATGTGTCCCAATTAACCGGAATCCACTGTATATAAAAGGCACTTTATTTCTACTCTGAATTTGTCTAGTTTTAGCTTCTAACTCTTGTTCTGCCTTTGCTCTTTTTTTTTAATTTCAAATGAGGAGGTACTACATGTTTGCAGCAACACACTTTGCCCTGGCATTGCTATCCTAATACCAGCCTGGATATGGAGGAAACACTGGTGCTGGAGAGAAGTAGACAATGCAGGCATGGGCAACTTTGTGTTCTCCTGGATGAGAGGGAGCCTGTCCGAAACTCACTCCAAGTATGGACAGCTGCTGCATCCTGCAGGAATGAACTGTGCTCCCCACTCTAGGCATTGTGTCCTGGTGCACTAGGTTACAGTGATGCTCAAGTTTCCCCCTTCTCACCCCCATAATGGAGGGATGGCTGAGCTGGTCCAAACCTGAGTAGGACTACAGCCTTGCATGCCTGGTTGCAATGCCTAGGGTGAGGAGACAGGCCCAGGCCTGTGAGATAGGAGCCCCAAGAGCTGTCATTATGGAGTGAGTAATGAATGCAAAAAAAAAAAAATTCCCACAGGTCAGGAACCAATCCTGATCAGAGCCCTTCCGCAAGAAGGGCAAGGGCTACAAGCACCAGCAAGGCCAATAGTTGACCCCCTCAGCTCACTTGAGCTCTTACCTGCAACCAGCTGGGTAATAAGCTGGCATTTTGAGGATGCGCTTGAGGGCGACCTTCCAGCCTGTGGCCTGGATCCAGCATCCCTGTTGTTTTCCAATCGTTTATCCCCCTACCTGAGTCTCTAATATTGGACCAGTGGGTCCTCAGCACAGTATTAGGGGGATATACCATCCAGTTTATTTCTACCCCACTCTCCCATTTCAGGGACCCTTCTCACGAGTGTCTGCTCACCCAAGAGGAGCAAGGCCTCCTCCGGGTGGGAGTTGTGCAGGAAATTCCTCTGCACTTGAAAGGGAAAGGGTTTTACTCCTGCTAATTTTTGATCCCACAGACCATGGTGGGTCTATGTCCCATTCTCGACCTGTGAAACCTCATCAGATATCTCAAGAAGTTGAAATTCCTCATGGTCTCTCTGGCCTCCATCATTCCTTCTCTGGATCTAGAAGACTGGTACGCTGCCGTCAGTCTGAAAGGCACTTCACATATTGATATTTCATGGACACAGAAGATTCCTACGATTCGTGGTTGGGACTGGTCACTATCAATTTGCGGTGCTCCCTTTTGGCCTGGCAATAGCATTAAGGTTTTTTATGATGTGCGTGTCAATAGTGGCGGCCTACTTCAGATGTCAGAATATCCAGATCTACCCATACCTCGATGACTGGCTCATCAAGGGCCACCCCAGAGTCAACATCCAGTGCAGCGTTGCAACATTGCGAGCCACCTGTCAAGCTCTGGGCCTGTTGATAACTAACAAAAATCAACATTGGTTCCGGTTCAAAGGATAGAGTTTATCAGAGCGGTCTTTGACTCTGCCCGAGCTAGAGTGTTCTTGCCAAAGACCAGGTTCAGGGCAATGTCAGATCTGATCACCAGCATCACTGCCGATCTGTTCAGCACTGCCCAGGTCTGTCTCAGATTACTGGGGCATGGGCTGCATGTACCTATGTTATTTGGCACCCGAGACTCGGACTACATCCTCTCCAGATGTGTCTGATGTTGGTCTACTTCCCGGCCAGGCATCATCTGGACAAACTCCTAATGATCCCGGTGTGACTACTGATCCAGTTCTAGTGTTGGAGGGTGTGCTTGTTTGCAAGCCCACAACTTACTGTTTCCCTGATATTGGATGCGTCCAATCTTGTTTGAGGAATACATCTCAGTACACTACAGATTCGGGCTACAGTCGCAAGAGGAGCTTGCACTACATATAAACATCAGGGAACTCAGAGCCATCTGTCTGGCTTGCAGGGGGTTCCTTCCCCAACTGTCCAGTCGGGTGATGCAGGTGTTGACAGGCTGTCAACAGGAAAGGGGGAGCTCATTCGTCGGCTCTGTGCCAGGAAGCCCTTCATCTGTGGGACTTCTGCATCCAACATGCGATTCACCTGGAAGTTTCGCACATCCCCGGTGTCTGGAACACAGTAGCGGATCACCTCAGCAGGTAATTCTTCTCTCACCAAAAGTGTTCCCTTCAGGAGGTTGTCAGGATGCTCTTCCAGAAGTGGGGAGCTCCCCAAGTGGACCTGTTAACCACCAGACAGAACAGAAAGTGTCATCAGTTCTGCTCTCTTCAAGGTTCTCAGCAGAAGCTTGCTTTCCGATGCCTTTCTCCTGTCTTGGTCGGGAGGCCTGATATATGCCTTCCTGCCAATTCTGCTCATCAACAAGGTCCTCTTCAAAATCAAGAGGGACAAGGCATGGATTTATTATCGCCACAGCTTGGCTTTGCCAATATTGGTTCAGCATGCTCATGAACATAAGAATGGCCATACTGGGTCAGACCAAAGGTCCATCCAGCCCAGTATCCTGTCTACTGACAGTGGCCAATGCCAGGTGCGCCAGAGTGAATGAACCTAACAAGTGATCTCTCTCCTGCCATCCATCACCACCCTCTGACAAACAGAGACTAGAGACATCATTCCTTACCCATCCTTGCTAATAGCCATTAATGGACTTAACTTCCATGAATTTATCCAGTTCTTTTTAAAACCCTGTTATAGTCCTAGCCTTCACAACAACCTCCTCAGGCAAGGAGTTCCACAGGTTGACTGTGTGCTGTGTGAAGAAGAACTTCCTTTTATTTGTGTTAAACCTGCTGCCCATTAATTTCATTTGGTGCCCCCTAGTTCTCATATTATGGGAACAAGTAAATAACTTAGCCTAAGCAGCCCCAGACTTCCTAGATGCCCAGACCTAGTCTAGCTGAACCTGAACCTCGTCTCTCTTTACCTCACAGCTTGGATGGTGCATGGCTGAATCCAGAGGAACAAGCCTGCTCTAGTCAGGAGACTAGAGGAACAAGCCTGCTCTAGTCAGCACATGATTTTGGAGAGCAAAAAGCCCTCCACCAGAGCAACTTACCTGGCAAAGTGGAAGCAATTCTCCTGCTGGGTGTCAAACGGAATATGTTCCTGACCCAATCATCTCTACAGTCCATTCTGGATTACCTGCTTCACTTAAAGCACAAGGGCCTTGCCTTCTCTTCAGTCAGTTATTCTGACAGCCATATCGGCCTTTCATCCCCACATCCCAGGTTGATTAGTATTTTTGCATGAGATGCCCATCAGATTCCTGAGAGGCCTTGAAAGACTCTTTCGGCCAGTCTGGGACCCAATCCTCCAATGGGACCTCTGCCTTGTCCTCACCCAGGCTCATGGGCCCGCCCTTTTGAGCCTCTAGCTTCTTGTTCCCCTTTCCCACTTGTCATGGAAAGTCACATTCCTTGTAGCTAGAATGCAGGAGACCGTAGTTCAGGTCCCTGCTCCAAGGACTATTTATTTATAAAAGGCAAAACAATTTCATCAGGAAAGATTGAGACCCAGCCACACTAGCCCAGTGGCTAAGATGCTCTCCTTCTCTGTGAAGGACCCAACTTCAAATCAATTACTTAACTTACAGTATTTTTTCTTCTGAGGTATTATTGTTGGTTTGGATCCCACAACTAGCCCTTCATCCCCACTTTTTCAGAGTCCTCATTATCTGGGATTCTGAATTAGCAAGGGAACTGAGGTATGGTTGCAGCTGCTCTGTCCTTTATGCCCTTATGCATGGGGTGTAAGAACATACATGAGTGACTGCTGTTCAAAAGATTCTAATCTCACATGCCTGGGGACTGTGCACACGTAGAATGGGATTCACAGAGAACCATAGTTACTGTAAGGTAAGACTTCAGTGACAACAAATGTGCTTTTTTTGCTGCTGCTTTTCATGCAGGTGGAATATGTGTGGAGTGCCAGGCTGTTTCTTAGAGGAGCTGTCAAACCCAGCATCCCAATATGTGAAAAATTTCAGGAAAAAGAAGGAGGAGTTGACACAGAAGCTCTACAATCTTTATAACTCCACCATCTTTGAGCAAAAGGTAGCTTTTGTAAACACATTTCTGGACAATAAAATCACTATTGTCCTGCTAACTAGCTTTTTCTGTGAAACCATTGCCCTTTCCTTCTAGCTCATTAACTGGAATGAAGCTCAGCCTTGTAACAAGGTGTTTCTGTTTGAATCAAGTTGAAAATCTGAGCGTTTTAAAAAGGGATTTATCATAGGTTTACTCTGGGAGTTATCAGATTTTCTCAGTGTGTGTTACCTCTTAATATCTTGTGGAAAAAGACCTCCTGATCTCTTAATTACTGCAAGGACACAAACTCCATTCCCATTCATAATCATGTAACGTCCCTAAGCAACTATATCTGTTGCTTATATGGAAAATTGATTTTAGATGTCTTGGATGAATCTGGTCCCTTATGGAGCCTTCTGGTTTTTATATGTCTAGGTAGCTGTATAGCCCCCATTGCATTGAAAATGCTTCTCTTACTCTTACGTAGCAGTGGACCCTAATTGAGGCATCTTAAGATGGCTCCTACTTCTGTACAAGAAACTGGAACCAAAGATCCCAGCACCACTTGATCAGCCAGCTCTCTGCAGATCAGAAGCAGGTGTTACCCACAGTTTGGGAATTGCTGCTGTAGGTTAACTGCACAGGTTACCCAGATGATTAACGCGTCAGTTAGCCTACCCCAGCATTTTGACAGCAAAGGCAGACTCACCTTACTGTGTCCTCACTGTTTCTGCACTCACTCGTGTGTATGGTTCTCTGTACTGAGATGCTCTAGGGGACTTTCCCAGTTCATTACCAGAACTTGTCTGTCCTTCATGGAGAACTGTGGGAAGGATATTGGAGAACTATCAGAACTTGAGTAATTTTTACCTGCATCCTACCTGAAAAATGTGTGGGGTACAGGGCAAGTGAAAGTGAAGCCTACATTTTAACCTATACCCCTACCTGTATAAACTGTCCTGCTTTTAAAGCACCTCCAAATTCAGATCAAAAGTTTTTCTTGTGTGGATGGTAAAGGAGTTTGGACTAAAAACCAGGTAAGAGTTCAAGTTAACTGTGCGGTGAAGACATGCACTAAGCGTATCATCAGTACTAGAATCCTGAGATGATTCCTTTCTGCTGCTATTTTGGAGCGACAAGGGATCAGAGATTAAGTAGTTTGATAGGATTAGAAGAAGTTAAACTTCCTGGCAAGGGAAAATTGATGAGATTTTAAAGAGGTCTGGATAAACTGGGGACAGGTAGGTCAAATGATCTTATAAAGAGCTCCACTTGAATTTGGTAGATAAGTATTTGAAAGACCCCTATTAAGCATCAGTGAAGGACATTTAATACCTCCTTAGACAATCTCCTGGGGAAGGCTTCAACCCCCATTGCATGTTCAGAGAATTGTTTTGGAAAACAGGAAATACAACCCTAGATCAGAGATCTTGATAAGTAGGTTGTATGAGAGAGGGGTTGGAGACCTCTCTCTCTGACTACCTGAGAAAGAAATTGTCAAGCTAACCAGGGCAGGGAGGTCATATAAGGACTTGATTTCTAGAGATGTGAGATTTTCATTCTTTTCTCTGTACTCTGTTACCAAATTGGTGTAATGCAAACAGTTCTTTTTTCATTTACTACCATTTTCTCTGCTTTTAATAAAACTTTTTAAGGAATATTACTATTGTGTGTCTGTTTTATACTCTAAAGATAGTGAAGTTCTTCAGCCTCTAAGGAGAGATAGAGAAGGCAAAATGAGTTTCTCAGATCTAACTTCCCACTGTATTTGTGTAAAGGGTATGAACAAAGGTATCCTTTCCCACCAAGATGTGAAGGGGTGTGGTGGCAAACACCACACAGAAGTTTAAGGACCTGAGGAAGTGAATGAGTTGGCAGTGATATGGTTCCAGGGAGGTGTGGATAGAGGGGCAAGCAGGGGCACAGCCCCTCCCCTCCCCCCCCAGTAATCATCAAGGGCTTCCTGAAGTGAGAGGGAATGACCTCTGAGGCTGCAACAGGAGCTGTCAGAACATCCTCCTCCAAATGGGGTCAAATTTAAATTCCCGCACATGCCCCTGTGTGATTCAAATGCACTGTTTCCTTATTTTTTTACCAGTTGCCAGAGAAAATGGAAATCATCTGGAACAAAAAGATGCGGAAGACAGCAGGGTACTGCGTAACTGGACAAACAAAAAGTTCTGAGATGCAACGCTATGCTCGAATAGAGCTCTCAGAGAAAGTTTGTGACTCTGCAGGTAAGGGAAAGAGGATATTGAATATTAAATAGGGGGAAAGAATATTATTTCTGCAGCTCTAAGACGTAACTTTTCCTATCCATCAACACAGCTAAAACTTATATCCAAGCTCTCATCATCTCATTCTGGAAACTCAGCAAACCCTCCCACCGAGCCTTATGAACGCACCCCACATTCAGAACCCCCACAGTGGGGCTCATTGTGAACCTGCACCTGAACCACCCAGATGAACCACCG
>ML677377.1:37613755-37625075 GCA_007922305.1 Dermatemys mawii
TGGGGCTCATTGTGAACCTGCACCTGAACCACCCAGATGAACCACCGCACCAAGCCCCAGCCAGCTGCACCTGGATCCCCGCCACACTGAGCCCCAATCCCCCAGCATCTGGACCCCACACTGACCTGCCTTCCCCCCTCTCCCCCGGCTGAACCCCAGCCACCTTCATCTGTACCCCCCTGCAGAGTCCCATTAGTGTTGCACTGAGAACCCTGCAACAAACCCCGTGCATCCAGACCCCTACCACTAGCACCTGGATCCCCCACTGAGCCACTCACACCCAGATTTCCCCACACAAAACCCTTTCAACCCACACCTGGTTCCCCCAGCACTAAACCACTCCACACTTGGATCCTGCCTACTCACAGCTGGTGCACCTGGCTCAGAGGGGCAAGGCCCTAGGATGTTTCTGGGGCAACCCTATCCATGCGCTGTGTCACGGTTGGGTGGACCTCCCCTATGTGCCAGGGGTTGTGTGGGGGTGGCTGCACAGTGATCTCCCACCTTTTGTGTAGCTAGTGGCCTGTGCTCCCCAATGCCATGCTGGAGTTTCCACATTTATTTAACAAATAAAATTTGCAGAATTTTAAAATATTATTTGCAGAATTTTTAATTTTTTTGCAGAAAATTTTTAATTTTTTGGTGCAGAATGTCCTCAGGAGTAATTTATACTGTATTCCTTTCTCAGAGACTTTAACCCCCTTGGCTGAAGGACTCAGCTTGCAAGAGCTCTGGCCCCTTTTATCTATCCAATGATGGATGCCAGGATGGCTGCTGCTTCTCTCTGTATATCTTCCCAAACTCACTGTTTTGTCCCCAGACTCAGGATAATATCATGGTGTTTTTTTCCTGCCTGTGGACCTCTCAACCCCTTGCTAAGTTACATGTAAATAGGGTTTCCATTGTTTTTGGTCACATATTGCTTAATTTAATTGGAGATGTATAGATACTCCCTTCCCAAGGGAAAAAACGTTTCTCTCTGTGTTTGGTCATGGCCTTTAAAGCATAATATCAGTGAGTATCCACAATTCCTCATATAGTGCTAATGCAGACATTTCACCACGCTATTAGTCATCATTATGTCATAGGCTTTCATAAATATTACTCAATACACTTTTTATATACAGCTATATTGTATACAATCATTTGATTCACTTGCTTATCATTTGAGGGGCAGACCCCCATAAGAGGCTGTCTCGTGCACTCACTAAGTTCATAGAACATCAGGGTTGGAAGGGACCTGAGGAGGTCATTTAGTCCAACACCCAGCTCAAAGCAGAATCAATCCCCAATTAAATCATCCCAGCCAGGGCTTTGTCAAGTCTGACCTTAAAAACCTCTAAGGAAGAAGATTCCACCACCTCCCTAGGTAACCCATTCCAGTGCTTCTCTGTCCTCCTAGTGAAAAAGTTTTTCCTAATAGCCAAC
This sequence comes from Dermatemys mawii, assembly GCA_007922305.1. Taxonomy (NCBI): domain Eukaryota; kingdom Metazoa; phylum Chordata; order Testudines; family Dermatemydidae; genus Dermatemys; species Dermatemys mawii. The sequence goes on from ML677377.1 coordinate 37,615,184, forward strand.
CTAAACCTCCCCCACTGCAACTTGAGACCATTACTCTTGTTCTGTCATCTGGTACCACTGAGAACAGTCTAGATCCATCCTCTTTGGAACCCCCTTTCAGGTAGTTGAAAGCAGCTATCAAATCTCCCCTCATTCTTCTCTTCTGTAGACTAAACAATCCCACTTCCCTCAGCCTCTCCTCATAAGTCATGTGCTCCAGCCCCCTAATCATTTTTGTTGCCCTCCGCTGGACTCTTTCCAGTTTTTCCACATCCTTCTTGTAGTGTGGGGCCCAAAACTGGACACAGTACACCAGATGAGGCCTCACCAATGTCTAACAGAGGGGAACGATCACATCCCTTCATCTACTGGCAATGCCTCTACTTATACAGCCCAAAATGCCGTTAGCCTTCTTGGCAATAAGGGCACACTGTTGACTCATATCCAGCTTCTCATCCACTGTAACCTCTAAGTCCATTTCTGCAGGACTGCTGCCTAGCCATTCAGTCCCTAGTCTGTAGCAGTGCATGGGATTCTTCCATCCTAAGTGCAGGACTCTGCACTTGTCCTTCTTGAACCTCACCAGATTTCTTTTGGCCCAGTCCTCTAATTTGTCTAGGTCCCTCTGTATCCTGTATCTACCACTCCTCCCAGTTTAGTGTCATCTGCAAATTTACTGAGGGTGCAGTCCACGCCATCCTCCAGATCATTGATAAAGATATTGAACAAAACCGGCCCCACGACTGACCATTGGGGCACTTCACTTGATACCAGCTGCCGACTAGATATGAAGCCTGTAGCAGAGCGGCGATTCACCCTGTGGCGCCTCCCGCTGGTTGTCCAGGGAATTAGCTCACTCCAGTGTCCAGAGCGCCCTCTGTAGGCCGTAGTCCCACTTGCACTCGGCCCCATGTCCCTCCCAGACCCCAGTGTCCTCTTCCCTAGGGTGCTGCACCCCTGCAGTACCCCCACAGTGTAGCTTAGGGTCTCCCCTCCCTGGGGAGCCCCAACCCTCTATCCCCACCTTGCCTCAGTCTAGGCAATTGCCAGTCACCACTTGCCCCCGTTCACTGGGGCAGACTGCAGTATAATTGCCCCTCATCATCGGCAAGGAGGGTTTGGCCTGCTGCTTCTGCCTCTGTAGCCATGGGCTGCCCCCTGCAACCCCAATACCCCTTTGTTGGGCCATCTCCTAGGCCCTGCAGCCTGGGGGTTTCCAGGCCAGAGCTCCCCCAGCTCCTGTTGCCTTGCCCCAGCCCTGCACCACTCTAGGTACCTGTTCAAGCTCCCAAGAGCCAGGCCTGTCTGCCTCTGCAGCCAGAGGAGACTTTATTTACTCCTGGCCTCCTTGCCTTTATATAGCCAGGTGGGTCTGTTTGGGGTGTGGCCCCCAGCTGAGCCTACCTCCCCAGCAGCCCAGCTTTTCCCTACTCAGCCTGGGAGCACCTTGCTCCCAGCCACAGCCCTTCCCAGGGCTTTTTAACCCTTTTTCTGCAGGAGTGGGACAGCTGCCACACTACAGAGCCATTGATCACTACCCGTTGAACCTGATGATCTAGCCAGCTTTCTATCCACCTTATGGTCCATTCATCCAGCTCCTACTTCTTTAACCTGCTGGCAAGAATACTGTGGGACACCGTATCAAAAGCTTTGCTTAAATCAAGGAATAACCCATCCACTGCTTTCCCCTCATCCACAGAGCCAGTTATCTCATCACAGAAGGCTATTAGATTAGTCAGGCATGACGTGCCCTTGGTGAATCCATGCTGACTGTTCCTGATTACTTTCCTCTCCATTAAGTGCTTCAGAATTGATTCCTTGAGGACCTGCTTCATAATTTCTGAACTGGGACTGAGGTGAGGCTGACTGGCCTGTAGTTCCCCGGATCATCCTTTTTCCCTTTTTTAAAGATGGACACTACATTAGCCTTTTTCCAGTCATCCAGTACCTCCCCCGATCGCCATGAGTTTTCAGAAATAATGGCCAATGGCTCTGCAATCACATCCACCAACTCCTTTAGCACCCTCGGATGCAGCGCATGGACCCCATGGACTTGTGCTCGTCCAGCTTTTCTAAATAGTCTTGAACCACTTATTTCTCCACAGAGGGCTGGTCACCTCCTCCCAATGCTGTGCTGCCCAGTACGGTAGTCTGGGAGGTGACCTTGTTTGTGAAGACCAAGACAAAAAAAGTATTGAGTACATTTGCTTTTTCCACATCCTCTGTCACAAGGTTGCCTCCCTCATTCAGTAAGGGGCCCACACTTCCCTTGACTTTCTTGTTGCTAACATACCTGAAGAAACCCTTCTTGTTACTCTTAACATCTCTTGCTAACTGCAACTCCAAGTGTGAGTTGGCCTTCCTGATTTCACTCCTGTATGCCTGAGCAATATTTTTATACTCCTCCCTAGTCATCTGTCCAATCTTCCACTTGTTGTAAGCTTCTTTTTTGTTTTTAAGATCAGCAAGGATTTCACTGTTAAGCCAAGCTGGTCGCCTGCCATATTTACTATTCTTTCTACACATAGGAATGGTTTGTTCCTGCAACTTCAATAAGGATTCTTTAAAATACAGCCACCTCTCCTGGACTCCTTTCCCCTTCATGTTCTCCCAGGGGATTCTGCCCATCAGTTCCCTGAGGGAGTCAAAGTCTGCTTTTCTGAAGTCCAGGATCCGTATTCTGCTGCTCTCCTTTCTTCCCCGTGTCAGGATCCTGAACTCTACCATTTCATGGTCACTGCTGCCCAGGTTCCCATCCACTTTTGCTTCCCCTACTAATTCTTCAAGGTTTGTGAGCAGCAGGTGAAGAAGACCTCTGTCCCTAGTTGGTTCTTCTAGCACTTGCACCAGGAAATTGTCCCCTACACTTTCCAAAAACTTCCTGGATTGTCTGTGCACCGCTGTATTGCTTTCACAGCAGAAATCAGGGTGATTGAAGTCTCCCATGAGAACCACGGCTCGTGATCTAGTAACTTCAGTTAGTTGCCTGAAGAAAGCCTTATCTACCTCATCCCCCTAGTGTGGTGGCCTGTAGCAGACTCCCACCACGACATCACCCTTGTTGCTCACACTTCTAAACTTAATCCAGAGCCTCTCAGGTTTTTCTGCAGTTTCATACTGGAGCTCTGAGCAGTCATACTGCTCTCTTACATACAATGCCACTCTCACACCTTTTCTGCCCTGCCTGTCCTTCCTGAACAGTTTATATCCATCCATGACAGCACTCCAGTCATGGGAGTTATACCACCAAATCTCTGTTATTCCAATCACATCTTAGTTCCTTGACTGAGCCAGGACTTCCAGTTCTCCCTGCTTGTTTCCCAGGCTTCTTGCATTTGTGTATCGGCACTTAAGATAACTCGCTGATCGTCCTGCTGACTCAGTATGAGACAGGAGTTCTCCCCTCTTGCGCTCTCCTGCTCGTGCTTCTTCCCGGTATCCCATTTCCCCACTTATCTCAGGGCTTTGGTCTCCTTCCCCCAGTGAACCTCCTCACTAGGTTAGCCAGCCTGCTTGCGAAGATGCTCTTCCCTCTCTTTGTTAGGTGGAGCCAGTCTCTGCCTAGCATTCCTCCTTCTCGGAATATCATCCTCTGGTCAAAGAATCCAAAGCCTTCTCTCCGACGCCATTCGTTGACTTCCACAATTTGATGGTCTCTACCCGGGCCTTTTCCTTCCACAAGGAGGATGGACGAGAACACCACTTATGCCTCAAACTCCTTTATCCTTCTTCCCAGAACCACATAGTCTGCAGTGATCCACTCAAGTATCATTGGTGCCCACGTGGAGAAGCAGGAAGGGATAGTGATCTGAGGACTTGATGAGTCTCTGCAGTCTCTCCGTCACATCGTGAATCCTAGCTCCTGGCAAGCAGCAGACCTCTCGGTTTTCCCGGTCGGGGTGGCAGATAGATGACTCAGTCCCCTGAGGAGAGAGGCCCCGACTATTACCATCCGCCGCCTTCTCTTGGGAGTGGTGGTCGTGGAACCCCGCTCTCCCTAGGACAGTACATCTCATGCCTTTCAATCAGTGGAGTTTCCTGCTCCCTTCCCTCAGATGTATCATCTAGTCCACTCTCTGCATTAGTACGTGTGGAGAGAACATGAAAACGGTTGCTCACCTGTACCTGCATTGCTGGAACATGGACGCTCCTCTTTCTTCTTCTGGAGGTCACATGCTGCCAATTTTCTTCACTGTCCTTCTGTCCCAGCAGCGCAGCCTGCTCTGATTCTTCAGAATGTTGTGCCCATAGAAGCATGTCCTGACATCTGTCCAGGAAATCTTTGTTTTCTCTTATCGAAGGTGATGGCTTTGTTGATCTTTTATCTAAATGCACCTTCATTATCTCAACCTGATGACAAACAACTATATGCTCATTTTTTTAGGGCAGATGGGGATTATGCATTGCTTGCCAAACACACTTTAAAACCATAATTCTAAAATATATTCATAACTCTTTGTATACCCCATATACACACTACTCCTGGGGAAATCCTGTGCCAAAAAACTAAAAATTGTGCCCATAATATTTTAAAATTCTGCATATTTTATTTGTCAAAAAACACAATACAATCACTCTAGTTCCATTATTTTGGTAATTTATTTCTAAATACTGTCAACAATACAGACAACAGCAAAAGAGATTCCCCCAGAAGTAGAGAGTTAAAGAAACCCCTATGATAATCCAGTTCCAGTTGGGGGCTGCTGGACGGAGCTGTGTGGGGCTCCCAGAGCCCAGACACCTGTACTCCCTTGCCCCCGGCCCCTGATCTCAGCCACAGACACCCCCCAAGCCCAGATACCAGCACTCACCTTCTCCTAGAGCCCACTTGCGGGGCACCTCCCTCTACTAGAGCCCACCCTGGCCCAGACGCCAGCACCCCCCTCACCTCAGATCCCAGCCATGGAGCACACTCAGAGCCTGGACACCACCACCACCCCCTTTCCCCAGATCCCAACCACAGGACACCCCCCATCTCAGACCCCAGCTGCCCCAGAGTCTTTAATCCCCCCACTTTTTTTTAAACTGTCCTGCCAGGGAACGCGGGATGGTGCAGCCCTACTCTTCCTCACCCTTTGCCAGAGCTGGGTCTCCCAGGCCCTCTCCTGTCCTTGGGAGAATGAGGATCAAGCGGAGCGTGCGGCCTCCAGCCCACCCACGCTCCAGCTCTGCTCACTGCAAGCTGAGCTCTGCAGAGTCCAGATTCCCCCTAGTGGTGGCCACCAGCTCTGCAGCCCCAATTTTGCTGGGGAAACAGGGAATTCTGTAAAAATCTGCATTGTGCAGTGGCACAGAATTCTCCCAAGAGTTAGACACCATGTAAGAATATTAATGATCATGAGCTATTAGCTTTCTACTGATATATTGCATGCCATCTTTTGGGTATATATAATGACAACAGTGAGTTAGATGTAGTGAGTATGTCAGGCCTGACAAAAGTTGCTGACAGAGTAGTGAAACACCAATGGGCCACTGTGTCACAGTCAGTAGCAATCAGAATTTGTCATCTGACATTTACTTGCTGGCTCCTGTGTTTAATGTAGTTTTAAAAACAGAGACTACAACACACATGACTCTCATTACAATTAGGCTCCTCAGAGATATTAAAGACATGGAAACCAAATTACCTTCTCAGACTTGGGCCAGAATAGTGGCATTGTGTGGGGAAGCTTGCACTAGTGTTGTCCATGTGGCATCTTTTACAGTCTCCATGGCTGCCAGTCTGGTACTTGGAAACACTAATAAAGACAGTGAAGAATGAGAGACCTAACTTTTTAATGGCAGTGTTCTTAATTTGTCTTCTCTGCTGCCTTCCCTAAGACCGGCTTCGAGACACATTGATCCATGAGATTTGCCATGCAGCCACTTGGATAATCAATGGAATTCGAGATGGCCATGGGCAGTTTTGGAGATTCTATGCTAAGAAATCAACTGTGGTTCATCCAGAGCTGCCAGTGGTGACACAATGCCACAGCTATGAGATTAAATACAAGTTCACTTATAAGTGTTCTCTGTGCAAAACCACGTGAGTAATATTTACTTGCCTTTCATCATCCTTTAACTTTGCTTTCACCGTGTCCACAAGATAAGCTTAGACCTTTAATTCTCAGAGTGTTTTAAGAGTTAAAGGTCTCACCTCTTATGAACCGAACTATTTTTTTATTGCCTCATTTTCCCTCTTCTGTTCCCACAAAGAATCTCAAATTGATCCTTTTGATATTGGCTTTCAAGCAGTTTCCCTCACAGACCCATATTATTTGGGGGTGGGGGGGGATTCTGCACCAAAAAATTCAAAATTCTACATATTTTATTTGTCAAAATAATGCAATATAATCACACCAGCTTCACTTGTTTTGATTTATTTTAACTACAATACAGAAAAAAGTCACAATAATTCCAGGGTATAAAATATATCGGAAGGACAGAACAGGCCGTGGGGGTGGGGGAGTGGCACTATATGTGAAAGAAAATGTAGAATCAAATGAATTAAAAATCTTAAATGAATCCACGTGTTCCATAGAATCTCTATGGATAGTAATTCCATGCTCTAAGAATATAACAATAGGGATCTATTATCAACCACCTGATCAGGATAATGACAATGAAATGCTAAGGGAGATTAGAGAGGCTGTCAAAATAAATAACTCGATAATAATGGGGGATTTCAATTATCCCCATATTGACTGGGTACATGTCACCTCAGAACAAAATGCAGAGGCCAAATTCCTCGATACTTTAAATGACTGCTTCTTGGAGCAGCTGGTACGGGAACCCACAAGGGGAGGGGCAACTCCTGATTTAGTCCTGAGTGGAGCACAAGAGCTGGTCCAAGAGATAATTATAACAGGACCGCTTGGAAATAGTGATCACAATATAATAACATTTAACATTCCTGTGGTGGGAACACCACCTCAGCAGCCCAACACTGTGGTATTTAATTTCAGAAAGGGGAACTATGCAAAAATGAGGGGATTAGTTAAACAGAAATTAATAGGTAAAGTGAAATCCCTGCAAGCTGCATGGACACTTTTCAAAGACACCATAATAGAAGCCCAACTTAAATGTATACCCCAAATTAAAAAACAAAGTCAAAGAACTAAAAAAGAGCCACTGTGGCTTAACAACCATGTAAAAGAAGCAGTGAGAAGTAAAAAGTGGAAGTCAAATCCTACTGAGGTAACTAGAGAGGAGCATAAACACTGCCAAATTAAGTGTAAAAATGTAATAAGAAAAGCCAAAATGGAGTTTGAAGAACAGCTAGCCAAAAACTCAAAAAGTGGTAATAAAATGTTTTTTAAATATGTCAGAAGCAGGAAGCCTGCTAAACAACCAGTGGGGCTCCTGGATGATAGAGATACAAAAAGAGCACTTAAGACGATAAAGTCATTGCGGAGAAACTAAATGAATTCTTTGCTTCGGTCTTCACGGCTGAGGACGTCAGGGAGATTCCCAAACCTGAGCCGTCTTTTGTAGGTGACAAATCTGAGGAATTGTCACAGATTGAAGTGTCACTAGAGGAGGTTTTGGAACTAATCGATAAACTTAACTGTAACAAGTCACCGGGACCAGACGGCATTCACCCAAGAGTTCTGAAAGAACTCAAATGTGAAATTGCGGAACTATTAACTAGGTTTTGTAACCTGTCCTTTAAATCGGTTTCTGTACCCAATGACTGGATGATAGCTAATGTAACGTCAATATTTAAAAACGGCTCTAGAGGTGATCCCGGTAATTACACACCAGTAAGTCTAACGTCCTACCGGGCAAATTAGTTGAAACAATAGTAAAGAATAAAATTGTCAGGCACATAGAAGAACATAAATTTTGGGCAGAAGTCAACATGGTTTCGGTAAAGGGAAATCATGTTTTACTAATCTATTAGAGTTCTTTGAAGGGGTCAACGAACATGTGGACAAGGGGGATCCAGTGGACATAGTATACTTAGATTTCCAGAAAGCCTTTGACAAAGTCCCTCACCAAAGGCTCTTACGTAAATTAAGTTGCCATGAGATAAGAGGGAAGGTCCTTTCGTGGAGTGAGAACTGGTTAAAAGACAGGGAACAAAGGGTAGGAATAAATGGTAAATTTTCAGAATGGAGGGGGGTAACTAGTGGTGTTCCCCAAGGGTCAGTCCTAGGACCAATCCTATTCAACTTATTCATAAATGATTTGGAGGAAGAGGTAAACAGTGAGGTGGCTAAGTTTTCAGATGATACTAAACTGCTCAAAATAGTTAAGACCCAAGCAGACTGTGAAGAACTTCAAAAAGATCTCATGAAACTAAATGATTGGGTAACAAAATGGCAACTGAAATTTATGTGGAGAAATGTAAAGTAATGCACACTGGAAAAAATAACCTCAACTATACATACAATAAGATGGGAGCTACAACTAATCAGGAAAGAGATCTTGGAGTCATCTTGGATAGTTCTCTGAAGACGTCCATGCAGTGTGCAACGGCAGTCAAAAAAGCAAACAGAATGTTAGGAATCATTAAAAAAGGGATAGAGAATAAGACGGAGAATATCTTATTGCTCTTACACAAATCCATCGTGCACCCACATCTTGAATACTGTGTACAAATGTGGACTCCATCTCAAAAAGGATATCTGGCATTAGAAAAGGTTCATAGAAGGGCAACTAAAATGATTAGGGGTTTGGAACAGGTCCCATACAGGGAGAGATTAAAGAGGCTAGGACTTGTTAGCTTGGAAAAGAGGAGACTAAGGGGAGATATGATAGAGGTATATAAAATTTTGAGTGGCATGGAGAAAGTGAATAAGGAAAAGTTGTTTATTTGTTCCCATAATAGAAGAACTAGGGGCCACCCAATGAAATTAGTGGGCAGCAGGTTTAAAACAAATAAAAGGAAGAAGTTCTTCACACAGTGCACAGTCAGCCTGTGGAACTCCTTGCCTGAGGAGGCTGTGAAGGCTAGGACTATAACAGGGTTTAAAAGAGAACTAGATAAATTCATGGAGGTTAAGTCCATTAATGGCTATTAGCCAGGATGGGTAAGGAATGATGTCCCTAGCCTCTCTTTGTGAGAGTGGGGAGATGGGTGGCAGGAGAAAGATCACTTGATCATTACGTGTTAGGTTTACTCACTCCAAGGCACCTGGCATTGGCCACTGGCAGTAGACAGGATACTGGGCTAGATGGACCTTTGGTCTGACCCAGTACAGCCTTTCTTATGTTGTTATGATTCAGCATTTCCTAAACGCATGAAAGTGAAGTTACAAATACTTGGTAACTAATATCCTGCATTCCAGTTATAATCCTGGATTTTCATTTAAATTACATTACAGAACACCAAATAGCACGCACAAAAAAAGTAGAATGTCATTTTAAATTGCTCAGATTTTCACACATGAAAGTCTTACAGTTTTGCTGGTCGTTGTCCTGGACCTGGCTGGGTACTTTGGGAAGTGCTTGGTTTCTGATTGTGCTGACATTTTATTTACTGCTTAGTAAAAGTGAGAAAGCACATAGATCTTCCTAGCTGAGGATTCCCTTACTGTAATTCAGTGTTTCTCAAATTGGGGGTTGCAGGGCAATTCCAGGGGGGTCGCGAGATCCCATTGCATTTGACTGCATTTCAGTGGATGCTCCAAATGCAGGAGTCTGTCCGTCTAAAAGCCACCAAGTGGAACTCTTCTGCTTTTGGCGCATTTTGGCGGACAGAGAAACGCTGTGTGTCCGCTGAAATGCCGCCAAAACTGGAACAGTTCAATTCGGCGGACATACCCCGGGCCGACTGCAGATGCGGAACAGCGAAAAGGGGCCTCAAACCTAAGAAATCTGAGAACCTGTGCTGTAATTTATAAAAGTGACAAAGAGTCCTGTGGCACCTTAAAGACTAACTGAAATTTTTTCAGAGCATGAGCTTTCGTGGGCTAATACCCACTTCGTC
>ML677378.1:0-14182 GCA_007922305.1 Dermatemys mawii
GGGGAGTCTCTGCTTGTAAATCCCACCCTGTTTCTGGATACGTCTCTTTTTAACTTCTTCCCTGTACAACTCTCACTTGATAGGTCAGCTCCCTAAAAGCGGGTGGGCCTGATTGCTTATTCTGGTTTCACCTGCTGTCCGGTTGACCAGTCAAAATCTGTGACTCTGGTGTCCGGATCAGTGAGGTTCTACGGTAGATCTTGTAAAGAATAATTCGTCATTTTCCCCAACCAAAAGTGGCCCAATACCTGCGATTATCTCCCCCGCACCCCGTCTCTCTCCTAATAAACACAGCAAACAGCAATAATAAAGACAGGTAAGCGGAGGCAGAACTGTGAGTTTGCGTTTATTGACTTTGTTCATATATTCTCGTGCGACGCTGGGCTCCTAATGAACAGAGCTATACCTGGAGAACAAGGCACTGCCAGTCAACGAATACCCTGAGCAATGGGCATTAAAGTCGCCATGAAATGTATTTTGAGGATGCTGGGGTGAGAAACAAACCTGTCCAGCCAATGCAGTAATCTGCCCTGACTCCTCTGATCCAGTCCTCCGTGCTCTGTATCCTCTCCAATCATCCTTTCACGCGGAATAAACCCCGCCTGGCAACTGCCAAAACACACAGGTGGTCCCGGACTCTTTTTGAAAAGAAAAAGCCGGGGTTTGTGGGATCTAAACAGCTTGTCCCAAGCAAAGAGTCCAGGGCTTTCCCACGGAGGTCGGTGGCAGCTGGATTTCAGCCACTGAGCCCAGGTGCCTCAGTTTCCCATCTGTACATTGGGGACAACAGTTCATTTCTCCTCCGCTTTGTCTGCTCTATTTAGCAGGTCAGCTCTTGGGGGCAGGGTGCGACCCTTCGTCTGGGCAGCGCCCCGCATGCTGGGGCCCTGATCTTGGTCCAATAATAAGCAGCAATGGGGACTACCTAGGGCTAAGCAATCAGGAGCCCCTTGGATTTGCCTTCCAGAGACAGAGGCTGGCTGGCTGCCAATTCTCGGGTCTCTGGGTTTAGACGCGATGCAGCGGGGTCTCCCGACACAGATACAGGGAGTCACCCATGGACAGGGACGTCTCTGACACAGGCGAGGAGGAATTGCTTAGGAAGGAATACGATGGAGAATATCTTATTGCCCTCCTATAAATCCATGGTGCGCCACATCTGGAATACTGTGCACAGATGTGGAATCATCTCAAAAGGGATATGCTAGCATTAGAAAAGGTTCAGAGAAGGGCAACTAAAATGATTAGGGGTTTGGAATGGGTCCCATATGAGGAGAGATTAAAGAGGCTGGGACTTTTCAGGTTGGCAAAGAGGAGACTAAGGGGGGATATGATAGAGCTCTATAAAATCATGAGTGGTGTGGAGAAAGTGAATAAGGAAAAGTTATTTACTTGTTCCCATAATATAAGAGCTGGGGACATCAACTGAAATGAATGGGCAGCAGGTTTAAAACAAATAAAAGGAAGTTCTTCTTCACACAGCGCACAGTCAACCTGTGGAACTCCTTGCCTGAGGAGGCTGTGAAGGCCAGGACTAGAACAGGGTTTAAAAGAGAACTGGATAAACTCATGGAGGTTAAGTCCATTAATGGCTATTAGCCAGGCTGGGTAAGGAATGGTGTCCCTAGCCTCTGTTTGTCAGAGGGGGGTGATGGATGGCAGGAGAGAGATCACTTGATCGTTACCTGTTCGGTTCACTCACTCCGGGGCACCTGGCATTGGCCACTGTTGGTAGACATGAAACTGGGCTGAATGGACCTTTGGTCTGACCCAGTACAGCCGTTCTTATGCAGGGCAAGTCATTCTCAGTGACCCCAGCAGGATCGGTTCCGGACCGACTAGCGATTTGCTCCCGGCCTTGCCTGCGACTCCCAGCAGGGGATCCGTCTGATGGCCAAACTGGCCGAAGGCCCCTGTCTTCAGGACTCAGGGTCTGGTCCTGGACCCGAGAAGAGGCTCGGCATGGAGTGGGTTGGTGCCAGAGGCTCTCGGACGGTGGAGTTTCAAACCGCTGCCTCCCCTCAGATAGGTTGGGTCACCTGGCTGGGGTCGCTGGGGTGCGAGAGACCCTGGACACAGATGATGGAGATTTGGGGACAGGCAGATCGGAACCGGAGCTGAATACACAGAGAAGAGGTTGCACTGATGAAGAAGCTCCAAGGAACTCTGCTTTCATGCACCGTTTGTAATTAAGAACGGATTTGCATAGTCTCTACTGGGTGCCACGGGACAGGGGTCTCCCCACTGGCGGGAATTCAGACCCCGTGTCTCAGCGATGCTGCCCGCTGCTGCGAGTCTAATGCCGCCTCTTCCTCCTACACTTTCTGGGCTGGTACTGGGTTGGACCACGTCAGCACGATGTCGGCGAACCAGGTGGGCAGGTAACTCAGCGGCAGGAAGACCAGCTTGGCGTCCCAGCCGGCAGAGTAGCGGGTGCGGGGGTGGCGGGCCGTCAGCGCGTGCTCCATGCAGCCAGTGACGACAGACAGGTCGGAGTTGCAGGATTTCTGCAGGTCGCGGGTGGTGTGGATATCTGCGCAGGTGAAAATGGAGAGTCAGGCCCCATCGGCGTCCCCACCCCTGGACTGAACGGGTCGGCCAAAAGCTCAAAAGGGAAGGACAGAGCGTGAGCACAGACTGCAAAACGGCAGTGGCAGGATGGCCTAGTGGCTAGGGGCCCCTGCCTCTTGTGGGACCCGATCCCACAAGCTGAGCAGTTGATGCAAGGGGCCGGATCCTGCGTGATCCCGAGGGCTGGATTTGCAAAGGGCCAGCAGGCGGAGCTGGGCGGAGCTCATCGGCTTGAAAACAAAAACACCCGATTTCCCACCCTGACAAGGTCCAAGCGGGCACTAGGAGTCTGACCCCTCCCCCTCCCCGCAGTGCCGCGCATGGCGTGGCGTCACTCGCACTAGTGCAAAGGCGGCGTGCAATGCCACTCGGTCACAGTGCACGGCCGCCGAGAATCTGCCCTTGGAGCCGAAGGGCCGGGAACTAGAGAAGGACGCGCCGTAGCTGCCGGGGAAGGGAATGTGGTGTCGTACTCACAGGCCTTTAAGAAACTCTCCCCGTAACTCGCTTTGGTTTCCTCCGGGAGCCGCTCCCAGAGGTGCATGAAGTTCTCGATGATGACCTGAGGGTTGGTAATTGCGGTGCAGAAGTAGCCCGGCTCAATCATACACACCTTCACCCCAAAAGGCAGCATCTCCCGCCTGAAAGGGGATGAGCAGGATTAACCCCAGTGGGAACAGCACGTTCCCGGGGGCCGGCCTGGTTCCCAAAGAGCTGAACCATGCCTTTAACTAGCCCCGGTCTACATGTAGGTCTTGTACGTGGCCAGGTTGGGTGGCTTCTACAACCTGTGTGGACACAGTTATACTGGAATCAAGGTGCTTCCGGGTTTGTCTACACTTGAAAGTTCATTGGGCTTGAGGTGGATGCGCATTAAAAGCACGGTTGTTATTCCAGAACACCTCCACGCCGAGCCCCATCCCCTATGGGAACAGCTGTTCGTTGTTCCCAGTGTAACGGTGCCTGGGCTAGGGACACTGGACTTCACCATGGGGCACCATCGCTCAGTGCATGGGTGGTGGTGGGGGGTTTGCATGAGGATAACCCTACCGGGGCAGAACTCGCAGCTGAGAAGGGCGCCCGGTCACGGGTCACTCACCGGAGGCTGTCAGAGAACGCTTCCACGCCATACTTAGAAAGGCAGTAGCCTCCTCCAAAATAGGACAACCGGCCCATAATACTGGCCATGTTGACCACCCGACCCCTGGCTCGCTTCACCAGGGGCAGGACGCTGAGGGTCACCTCGATCAGGCCGATCAGGTTCACGTTCAGCACCTTGAGGAAGTCGTCCTTGGTCAGCCACTCGTTGGGGGCCGCTGGGATGGCGATGCCTGCGTTGTTCACCAGGCCCCAGAGCCCTGGGCAGAGGAGATGCAGCGTGTGACCGTGGGGCACTGTTCCCTCTCCCGTCCCTCCCCCAGAAATCTCTGCTCCCCTCCCAAAACCCACTGCCTTCTCTCAGATCTCCAAAAGTGGGGAGGATAGGACGCCCCTTCTCCACGGATCTGCCCCGCCACCCCCGCAGCCATTGGGGTGGGAGGACGGAGGACACCCCGGGACAGTGCTCGCCCCCCGCCTATGCTCTGGGCTGTGAACGAGCAATAGGAATAGAGTCAGGCTGCCCACTGCCTCCGCGGCGTGCAGATTCCAGCGGGCTACGCCCCAAGGGAAGGACAGCCCAGTGGTTAGGCACTGTCCTAGGATGTGGGAGACCTGGCTTCAATTTTCTGGGTCTGCTGGGCAAGTCTGGGCCTCTCGTCAGTAGCAGCCTGTCCAACCGGCTGCTTTCTCTTCCCAGCCTGGGAGGGTGGTGGTTTAATGCTGGATAATGCCCGGGAGAGCACGGAGCAGGGAGAGCCCCCACCATGGGGCTGGGATAGCAAGACCAACCCCACACAGAATCTGCAGACACAGCTCCCCAGCCTGCTCTCCAGCCCAGGTGACACTCAGGGGAGAACTGGGTGTCACCCAGCTGCATGCTAATAGGACAATCAACATCCATATGCCTGTGATGAGTGTCTCGCAAGGCACCTTTGTCCCCCACTTGTTCCTTCACCCAGGCGGTCGCCGTGGCGATGCTGTCCGTGCGGGTGACGTCCAGGGTCACCGTTTCCAGCCGCTCCGACGTCACCTTCCTCAGCTGCTCCGCGCCCTGCGGGGTGAGACAAGCCGCCAGCACACGCAGGCCCCGCGCGTCCAGCTGCCTGGCCAGCAGGTTCCCGAAGCCGGAGTCGCAGCCGGTGATCAGGACGTATTTCTCCGGGAGCCCCTCGACCCTCTGCCGCTCCCGGTACCATCGGCGCAGGAAGTACAGCCCCAGCAGGGCAGCCAGGTACAGCCACATCCTCACAGGTGGTCTCTGGGGGTGAGAGGAAAGGGAAACGTTACAAGGCACCAGCTCCCTCTCAGGGGGCACCCAACGGCCTGGTGGACTCAGGAGAACCGGGTTTGAGTCCCGGCTCCTCTACTGACTCCCTGCGTGACCTTGGACAAGTCACTTGCTCACTCCAGGCCTCAGTTTCCCCATCTGTACAAAGGGGATAATCCTCCCTTTGCTGCCTGTCCTTTGCCTCCTGCGCAAGGATGAGTTCTCAGAGATGGGGCTCGAACCCTCCCGTACCTTGGACTGGACACCGCGCACTCCCACCCTCTGGTCGGCCCCCACCTTTGAACCCTCTGAAGGTTCGGCTCCCACTGAGGGGAGTCCAGCGCATCCGGGTTTTTCCAGTGTAGTCAACCCCTTACGTAGACGACCTGGAACCGACCCCTTCCAGAAACTTCCCTGAGCAAATCATTTACCAATCCCCCCATGTTAACCACACAAGAGCGCTCTGGGGCTTGCCGCATGGTTTGCCCAGGATGAGCCCCGGCCTTTCCTTCAAAGAGCCCCGGCTGTTGCGACACTCGTGGGAATCCTGCCAGCTGATAGGTGTCTGCTAGCGGGTGGGTTAATATGCCCAGGGTCTGTATTTCGCTCCTCTCCTCCTCCGGTCACGTGTTCCAAATGCGATCACGACCCCCACGGGCTGGGGCTGAGCAGACATCGAGCAAGAGGCAGCCCTGCTCGGAAGAGCTAAGGGTCGATTTTATAAGAGATTTAGGCACCTCACTCTGGGAGCCGGATGCCTAAATAGCTTCAAAAACTGGGGCCTTAAAATCTAAGTAGCCAGGACAAAGGTGGGTGGGGAAACTGAGGCATGGATAGGGGAAACTGAGGCACGGAGCAGGGAAGTAACTCACCCAAGATCACCCAGCAGGTCGTTGGCAGACCTGGGTTCTATTCCTGAGTCCAGCCCAGCACTCCATCCACTAGGCAACACTACCTCCCCTGAGAAAGCAAACAGATGGGGGGGCCCCAAGGAGTGGGAGAGAGCCCCGAGCACATTGTGAGCGCTCCATTACAGGATTCCCTCGGGGGGAGAGTCTCTTACCGTCCCCTCCAGCACACTGGCAGCTTGTTTCACTCAGTAGCTCCTTGGATCAGAGGCTGGATGTGACTCAGGGATTCCACTGGAGGCTTGTTCTTTACACCACGTCCCCAGCTTTTCCCCCCGTTAGCGGTGGCGCTTGTGAGCTGAGCGGACTGCAGGAATTATAGGGGGCCCAGGGCTGGCTTAGTGGGGCGGGGGGCGGGAGGTCAGAACTGAGGGGTGACCTCACAGCTGTGTAATGCAGTGACCAGATGTCCTGTTTTTAAAGGGACAGTCCCGTTTTGGGGGGACTTTTTCTTTATAGGCGCCTGTTACCCTCCACCCCCGTCCCGTTTTTTCACCCGTTGCTATCTGGTGGCTATCTAGCGATGGGGCAGCCCGGGGCCAGATTAGCGAGGGCAGGGGAGCTGCAGGTCGGGACAGACGGGCATCGGCCGTGCTGTGTGTGCGGGGGGAGCCTATGAAGTGGGGGTTGAAAATCTGCATGGGGGGGGTGGAGGTGGGGGAGTTGCCGGAGTGGTGGGGTGGGGGAGAGGGCCCTGGGACCAAGATGCACTTGGCAGGAAGGCAACAAGTCACTTCGCTTGGCAACTGGCCTTCCCTTTGAGGAACGAGTCTGGGCCATGCAGGGTGGAAAGAACAGGCCCAATTCCACTACTCCCCAGAGGGGCAGCTGGGAGTGGGGCAGGGAAGGGGGCAGATGGCGTTAAAACTCCTGAAGAGTCCAGGCTGGAGCGAGCCCAGCAGCACGTCAATTTCCCTGTCGGAGCGGCCCCGTCCCGCTCACGCCAAGGGGCTCACGGGGAAGCGGGCGCCTGGGTGGTCGGGGAGCCCGGGGCGGGTCCGGCTCAGTCCGGGCTGGCTCCCGCCAGCAGCAATGGGGAGCGACCGCTGCTGAAGCGGTGGGGCGGGTCGTGGGGAGATGAGGACCGGGCCCGGTTCGCGGCGAGGCCGAGAGATGTTTGCTCTCTGGGCGGCGGTGCAATAGGGGAACTGGCAGCCGGGCGAAAGCCGCTCCGCGTGGAGAGCCAGCGGTGTCCCCCTGCCCGGCCTGGCGCGTATTCCTGGGCGCTTCCCCTCTGGACTCCCGGCTCCGCTGATAAGGGGGGACCCTGCAGCCGAAGCTGCCAACCCCGATACCCGTCCTGCCGGCTGCCCCCTCTCCCCCCAGCTCCCCCCTCCAACCTGGGTGAACCCCCCCCCGGGCTGGAAATGCTGCTGTGGGAACAGCTGCCAGCATCCTGCCCTCTCCCCCGTTACCTGGGCAATGTCTCCTGGCCCTGCAGGACTTAGGCCCCCCAGCTGGGTTGCAGCCTCCGGCCGGATCCGCTGCGCTCCCGGGCCTCTTTCCCAGTCTCTCTGACCCAGATCAAAGGCTCCTGCAGCGCAAAGAGGAAGCATTAGCGACGGGCCTGCAGCCTGCGATTGGTGGGGAGCGACGGGCCGTGTAGCGGAACAGCCAACCACAGAGGCTGGAGACGCAGGACATGGAGGGGGAGCTGGGCTCTAGGGCTGGGCGCCATGGGGCGAGTCTGAAATCCGCCTAAATGCAGCAGCGCAGAGCAGGGAGCCTCTTCGTCCCTGCTCGGGTGACCAGACGTCCCGATTTTATAGGGACGGTCCCGATTTTGGGGTCTTTTTCTTATATAGGTTCCTATTACCCCCACCCCCGTCCCGATTCTTCACCGTTGCTGTCTGGTCCCCCTACTCCCTGCAGGTGTCTGAGCGAATCCAGCCGGCAAGGCCAGGTTCGTTGTCTCCTTCGTTCTCTCCTGGCCGCCTCCACCTGTTGTTTCTGGTCTCATACTCAGATTGTTGCTCTCTGGGGGCCCTGCCTAGCACACCTGGTCCTGGGTAAAGAATAAGAAGTGTAGCGTTTTTACTGAATTGCGTAGATAGCAGCAGCCTGACAGGCACAAATAAAATCAAGTAAAAAAATAATGCAATTCATTTTGTTTAAACGAAAATAAAGAGCCGGCATTAACCCCCCGTTCCCCTGCTGCTTTTTTGAAAGGTATTTTCTTTTCAATCCGATCCCAAGTCCAGAAGGGATCTTGCATAACACAGGCTAGAGAACTTCCCCGAAATAATTCCAGAGCTTTTAGAAAAACATCCAGCCTTGATTTAAACATGGACAGCGATGGAGAAGCCACCACAACCCGGAGAATTGCTCCAGGGGTTGTTAACACTCACTGTTAAAAAGCGACACCTTGTTCCCTGTCTGAATTTATCTCACTTCAACTCCCAGCCACTGGATTGGATTCTCTGCTAGACTGAAGAGCCTGTTATTAAATACTCAGACTTCGATCAACTCATCACTTAACCTTCTCTTCAGGCCATAGAGCTTCCCTGAATTAACAGGGCTTTGGCCCCACAAAAACGTCGTACCCCTTTAACTAGCCCGGTCTAGCTGACACGGTGCATCCCTCTAGTGTGGAAGCAGATCTACTGGCACAAAGGTGTTAACACTATTCCCCAAGGGGAATCAGCCAGACTGACATAACACACCTCCATCTTGGTATATCTGCGTCCACACTAGGTATAACAATAGGGGAGAACAATCCCCCACCCCCGTAACCGACACAGTTCTTTCAGTCTGTGTGTAGACAACAGCCCTGCAACCCGACAGCACTCAACTACTGGGCTGTTGTGACTCTCCGCCTGCTGCCCGGTGGCGACTGCCTGTCCTGACAGCTGCCCTCGCTTTACTGTGGGGCGAGTGCTCCAGAAATCCCAGTGCCTCTCGCCCCACGGCGCACACAGCACAGCGGGGCTGGGGGTGGCATGAGTGGTCAGGTGATGGTGTTGGCGCTGACTCAGGTTGGGGGGAAAGGTCAGAAAACAAATCAGGCCTGGGTGGGCCAGGGTCCAGTTCTGAGCAGAGCCCCCAGTGCGGACCCAGTTTAAGGAACAACGTAAATATGGAGGCAACTTTGGGTGCAGCGACGATTGCGCTGCAGGCAAAGTCCCGTTGCATTCCACAGACGGCTGCGGATCCGCAGAGCTGCTCTGGGACCTGCGCGGCGGAAAGCCGCGGTGTGATCTGGCCAGGTCGTGCCTTTGTCCTTCCCCTCCAGAGAGCCGGGTTCGAACCGGCTTTGGGCACAAGCCGGGAGGGAAGGGAGTGGCTCGGGATCCTCGACCGTATCCCAAACCAAGGCGCCGTCGTCACTTTCTGATCAGGAGAGGGCTCGGACTGGACTCTCCGGAGCGGGGCTTGGCTCAAGGTTGAGGGGCGCTGGCAGAGCATTCTGGGGGAGCCCAAGCGCACACTAGTTGGATCGCAGACCCCTTGCATGATTGCTTCCAGCTTGTTACTGATATTTCCAAGGAGAGAGGCCTGCCACTAGGTGGTCTGAAAACACTGCCTCCAAGTAATCTCTCTACTCAGCCGTCTCTGCCCGAAACAGCAGCCTCCAGGATGCTGTTGTCTCATCTGTCTGCCCAGCATTTGGAAAATCTCAGCATCTGGCACCTGCTTCACAAAGAAGAAGAGGGGTCGTTTCCCTCAGAGGAGAGACGATCACAAGGGGACATGATATCACTTAGGTTAGAAAATCTTTGAGGACAGACTATAGCGCAACAGGGTCTTGGTCCAAGAATGGGGTTGCCAGGCACTACAGGTAACGACTGCTAATGAGAATAAGAGATCAATAAAATAGTAAATGGGCAAGGGACCGTTGATCCGGGGTTCCCCTTGCTCAGTCTCTTCCCATGAGAGCAAGGGGACATTCAATGAAATGGAGAGGTAGCAAATTGAAAATGGATCAAAGGACACTTCTTTTCCCCACATGCCCCAGGATTAGCTTGTGGAACTCATTGCCACAGGATAAGACCATAATAACAGCCACATTGGGTCAGACCCACGATCCATCTAGCCCAGTATCCTATCTTCCGACAGTGACCAATGCCAGGTGCTTCAGAGGGAATGAACAGAACAGGGCAATTATCAAGTGGTTCATCTCGTCTTCCACTTCCAGCTTCTGGCAAACAGAGGTGAGGGACTTGGCTAATAGCCATTGACAGACCTGTCCTCCTTGAATGTATCCCATTATTTTTTGAACCCAGTTATAATTCTGGCCTTCATAACATCCTCCTGCAAGGAGTTCCATAGGTTGACTGTGCGGTGTGTGAAGAAATACTTCCTCGTGTTTGTTTTAAACCTGCTGCCTATTCGTTTCATTGGGTGATCCCTGGTTCCGGTGTTATGAGAAAGAGTAAATGACACTTCCTTATTTACGTTCCCCACACCAGTCATGACTTTATAGACCTCTGACAGATCCCCCCTTAGTTGTCTCTTTTCCAAGTCCCAGTCTTATTAGTCTCTCCTCATATGGTGGCTGCTTCATCCCCTTCATCATCTTTGTTGCCCTCCTCTTCGTCTCGCTGAGGCTGAGAGCTGAACAGGGTTCAGCGAAGCATCAAGGCATGGCGATGGGTGATAAGAATCACTAGCGTTATAACAGTCAATATCACACTCCACATCAAAACAAGCAAGATTTTAAATAATAATCCTGGCCAATGGGAGCTGCAGAGGCGGTGCTTGGTCCAGGGGCAGTGTGCAGTCCCCTGACTGCCCCTACATGTAGGAGCTGGAGGGGGGACATGCCGCGGAGCAAGCCCCCAACCCCGCTCCCCGGCGAGAGCTCAAGGGCCGGATGAAAACATCTGAAGGGCTGGATGAGGCCCTCAGGCCGTAGTCTGCCCACGCTTGTACTACGTACATGTCTGTGCATGTAAACCACATGGCTTAACACTGTCTGCAACAGCTCTGGACGTGTTCCTAATGCGTACGACGTACATATGTACTGCATGGTTTAGCCCCATCCGCAGCACCTTCTGCTTCTCTTGCATCCTGCCACGTGCCAATAACCTGCTTAGAACAGCTGTAAGCCCTTTACAAACTGGCCCTTCACATAAAAGCATGTCCAAAACCCCCAGGCCCCTCCCGATCCCGTGGTAACGGCCATGGCAGGCTTAGTGCACAGCAGATGTGGGGTGGGGGGGTGTTGCCAGACCGCTCTCAAGGCCTCCCCTCTGCTCCCCCTTCTCGGGGGTCTAGTTTTCCTCTTTGTTTGGAGGAGATAAATGGAAAAGACCATTTCCTCTCCGGATGCCGCTGCTGTGATTGGAGTGGGGTCCGCTCGGTGCCCCTGCCGGATCACGGGTTCCATAACTGGCCTCCCGGAAGACAACAGGGAAAGGCTGATAAGGAGCCTTAATTAGGGTGGCCTCGTTTTCCCCCTGCCAGTCAGCACTTTGTAGCCCAGTATCTTTCCTGACCTCCCTGCTCAGCACAGACCTCGCCTGCCCTTGGCCCGGGGGTGGGTTCGCTCCTGACCAAGGCCACGTTGCGTTTGCAAGACTGGAGGCCTCATGGCCAGTCCGGGAAGGGGACAGAGCAGCCTCCTGTAGGGCATTTCAAACTGTCTTGAAGCTGTAAGCGGCCACTGTACATTTCCAGTGGGGGGCTTCCTGGCTTGGCGAGGGGCTCGGTAGGGAAGCCAGGGAGCTGGGCCAAAGAGCAGCCTGCGTCATGTCTCTCTGTCTTGGGGCCCTTGTGTGCCGTCGTTCCGAATGCTAAGACTGACCGTTATGGCGCGACGGTCCAGCCAGATTGTACTGATGGTTTTAATCTAACACCTCTGTGGGGGTGTCTGTCTGCCATGAACGGAACGCTTCCTTCTGCCTTTCACGATCACCTCCGGGCAGTGCCAAAGCCAGATCTGCCGCTGGCGTCGAGCTGCGTCTGGAGTCAGGAGAGAATCCGCCCGCCCAGGATTCGGCGGAGGAGACTACAGAGTTTCCCTTCCCTGGCGGTGTTCCTGAGCCGTGCTGCAGTGGGGAGCTCCCCCACGGCCAAAGCCTGGTTCCAAGTTGGGTGAATAAACCAGCAGAAGACATGGGGAGAAGAGTTAAGGCTGTTTCGGTCAAGGGGAAACGTTCGGAGCCTTCGCTGACTAAAGGAGGGAGGGTGGGCGCGGGCTAGGCCCAAGCCGGACACCTCGGACACCTAGGTTCTGTAAGATGGAGACAGTGCTGCTGTCCCCTTTCTTGGGCGTCTGAGCGAGCAAAGGCCTGGGACCTCCTCCCAGGAGCTCGGAGAGGAAGGGCCGTGCGATGGCTAGAACGCTTGGCTAGGATGCGAGAGACCTGGGGCCCCACCTCAGGGGGGGCGTGTGAGGAGAAATACGTCGGGGAGTTCGGATATTGCAGGACCAGGGGCCCGGGGAACACCTGAGCGAGATGAGAGCATCAGGGCTTTGTGCGGGGGGAGTCACTGAGCGCCCTGGGGGTCCGGCTTCCCCATCCAGGCTGCGTCCAGCGTGGGCCAGCGTTGGTGAGATTTGCCCGAACGCTCTTGCTGTCCTCTGCATCTTCTCCATCCCCACCCCCACCACGAGTCCTAGCAGGGCGCTCAGCATGAAGGTGGCTGTACAATGGGCCCTCGGGGGAGCCCGGGATCGGGCCCCACTCACTGCAGCTCAACCCCGCCTCCATCACATCACCCCCTCAGACTCCCAGCGAACAGGCCCCGTCCATAGCTCCTCTTGGTCTCCAGGCTGTCCTGACCATCAGGGCCCACCCTCTCTGTCCCCCGCATCCTGCCCCTCCACCATCCTCTGGGTCTGTCGAGTGGTCTGAGGCGCCAGGTCCCGTCTCGGTTTCCTTCGTGGGGCACGGTGCTTCCTGGCCCCGTCGGTGGATCCTGCCAGCCTTGCACTAATGATCTTCCTTCTATTGTCTTCCTCAGCCTCTCTAGACTTCCACAGCTCAGCCGGGAAGCAGGGACCCCCAGGCCAGGGACAGGCTGGCCTGATGGTCTCCCCACCAGCAGCACCAAGGGAGCCCAGATGGGCTGGGTGACTCCTGCAGAGCGGGGGAAGCTGATGGGTAGACCCAGGTTGGGATCTAGGCTCCAACCTTCCTCCTAGCTCCAGGCAGGGCTCACGGCCTCTGGGGACAGTGAGATCAGCATCCCTGCCCCCTCCGGCTCAGCGTGTGGGAATCAGAGCTCGGCCCCGATTCCCCAGCCTGCCTCCGGTTCACCTCAATTCTCCATCTGGCCAACGGGGGCCGTAATTCCCGATTTAGACCCTCGATTCTCCAGGGCAAGGCCTGCCCCTTGGTCTGTCTTTGTGCTTGTCCTAGTAGGCCGGGACCCCAAACTCAGCTGAGGCCTGGAGGGGCTGCTGTGGTCCAACGAATCATCGTCACGGCTTGTGCCCGTGGGGACATGGGCGCCTGCTGGCTTAGCAGAATTAGGAGGCTGAGCCGATCGCTCCTTTTCCCTGGGGAAGGCTGGCACTTGCATTCAGAGACCACCGAATCGTCGCAAGTGGCCGGTATCACTTAACAATCTTCTCTGCCACTTAATCCTGGAGGAATGACCAACCTGCCTGCAGGCTTTAGGGACACGGGCATTGCCAAACCGGATCTAACCCAGGACCCCCCGCTCCATCCGTAGCCAGGGCCACCTGGTTTAGAGACAAGGGCAAGGACCCTTGCAAGGGGCAGCTGTAGGATAACCGGCTCCTTAGGCTAGTTTCCTCCTGACCCCCATACATAGAGCTCAGTTCGTGCCCTGGAACATCAGTAGATGTTGTAGACAGGTATAAGCCATGTGGGATGTGTGTATGAAGTATGCATTAGAAGCACAGCCATGCGATGTGCTACAAGCCCTGGTTATAACAAGCATCTTATTCCCCCGCTGGACTATATAACAATTGATGGTTTAGTCAAGCAACTCTCCATCGGTTATTAAACGGGCCTTACTACAAAGCACGACCTGTTTTCCTCCAGTGCCCTGCCCTGCAATACCCACGCTCCCAGCTGCAAAGGGGTGTGTTGGCCAGGTGCCTCGGTGAGACCCATGTGCCCACGGAAAAGCCTGTTTCTTAGCGGACGAAGAGGGTGAGTCCCGTCCGAGCTGCAGGGGGTAGGACCCCAGGGACGGCCAGTCTGGCTCAGACCCAAGGTCCATCAAGGGCACGTTTGCACTGCAATAAAAGATCCGCGGCGTGGCCACGGCTGGCCTGGCTCCGCTGACTCTGGCCGTGGGGCAGCGTAGCTGTTCGGGTTTGGGCTAGTGCTTGGAGACCCCAGGCTCAGAGACCCCATGAGGCGGGGTCACCCGGGCTCTGAGATGCGGGGCGGCGGGTTTTTTATTGCAGCGTAGA
>ML677378.1:14192-38581 GCA_007922305.1 Dermatemys mawii
AACCCACCGCTGCCGCGCAGTGGCGCTACTCTAGGGGAGGGGGGAGCGCGATGCAGACACCCCACCCCGCCCCAAGTGCTGCTGCATGGCGGCATTACCGTGGGGGAGAGAGGAGCATGTTTGGCTCAGCACAGAGCCAAACACGCTGCCCCTGCAGGAGCGCGATGCAGCCCCACCCCCAACCCCCCCAGCTCCTCAGCCCCTGAGCCTCCCTTCCCCCCCTACAACCCGCTCACCTTCCCCCGCATGCTGGCTCGCTGCTCCTGCCCGCCCGGCTCTGTTTCCCCTGACACCCCCCTTCCGCCAGCTCACCTGCACATCCCCCAACCCCCCCCCGCTCAGCTCCTCAGCCCCCCAGGCCCCCCCACTCCGGGGGGGGGGGGGGGGGGAAAAAAAAAAAGCTGCCCACCCAACTCCACTTCCCCCCAACCCACCGCTTGGCTTGCCCCACCCCGTACTCACCCTCCGCGGGCCGCGCAGTGAGCCTGGGAGGGCCGCGTGTGGCCCTCAGGCCGCATGTTGTGCAGGCCTGATCTAAGCTCAAGCTCCCTTCCTGCAGATGAAGCCTGTTGTTTCTCGTGCTCCCTTCAGCACAGCTGATCACCGGCCTCGTTTTCCAACAGCCCGGAACAAGACTAAACTCACTCAGCTTTTTAACCTTCCCCATAAGTCAGGTTTTCTAACGCTTCCATCACAGTGCTCGCGCGAAGGCCGCACCAGAGCCAAGTCGCGCGGGACAATTACCTCCGGCGTCTTACGGCCGACACTCCTGTTCATATGGCCCGGAATGATGTCGGCCTTTTAAGGCAACTGTGCCACCTTGCCAGCTCATACTCCATTTGTGATCCAGTCTAACTCGCCTGGCCAGTTACTCCCTTTGCACTCCTCTTTACTGAATTCCACCTGGTTGATTTCAGACAAATTCTCCAGTTTATCAAGGTCCTTTTCAATTCGAATCCTGTCCGCCAAAGTGCTTGCAACCCTTCCTAGCAGCGCATTTTACAAGCGTGCTCTCCATTCTCCCGTGAAAATACTGAATAGTGCCGGACCCAGGACTGACCCCACTAGATACGTCCTCCCACTTTGATAGCGACCTGTCGAGAGCTCCTCTCTGAGTATAGTCTTTCAACCACCTTCCAATACTTGCATCTTGAGCACGTCTCCCTAGTTTGCTTTGGAGAATTGCATGTGGGACCGCATCAAAATTCTTATTAAAATCACACTCTATCATGTCTACCGCTTCCCCCTTCCCCACTAGGCCAGTAACCCAGGGGTTGCTAAAGGAACATGATCCCCATTGCATTTGGTCAGCGCATAAAGGCAAAGTGTTCCTATTTACAGTCAGTGGCAGGGTCCTCGGGATACCTGCTTTCTAAGGTTTGTTTTGTTACAGGCTTGACTTCGAGGGGCCGTTACACGTCCCTCTTCCCGCTGGGCCTTCCTTCCGAGCTGATTGTTGATCACAATGTCTTCTCTGCTTTGGAGAAGGAGATTTCCAGGAATTGTTTTCCAGGCTCGCCGCTCGATGCAAAATGTTCTCTCTGCAAACACCCCCAGCCTCCCCCGCCAACAGCTGGAGCCGTGCCAGATCGCCCTTCCCCTTCCCCTCCGAAACTGCAGAGCAATCATGTCTTGCGCAGGAGGCGTTGTGTCATGGCCAGGAGGCAGATTTGTTGGAGGAGCTGGTCTGCAAGAAGACTCGGCTGATGGGCTACCTGATCATACACAGAATGGGGACCTATCTCTTTGCCAGGTCTGCAGGGCTTTCAGCATTCCTTCTTGCCAAGGGCGGGGAGATCTGGAGATGGACGGAGCTGAAGAAGAACAAAATGGTTCTGATTATTATTTGTATTATGGAGCAGCTGAGAAGGGGCCTCCTGTTGCCTCTACAAACACACCCTGATAGGCCTACAAAGTTTTAACCGGGTAGTTCATTCTCCACTTTCTGTCCTAAACAGCCAAGTGGCACCGGCTGCGCTCTGCCCCAGACCAGGCTGCATTAGAGGGGTGGGGGAAGTGACTGGAGCTGGGAGATCTGCCCACCCAAGCAAGGCCACTGATTAGTAACGTTTTCAAGACCCTTTGGAAGTAAGGTGCGGTGCCAATGGCTCTGTACCTGGCTCGTCCCCCAACTGAGTTACGGAGATGGAATAGCGCACTAGTGCCAGCTTCCACAGCCACAGCCCCGCGATTCCCCAGCCGGGTGCTGGCCCTACTAAGCCAAGTGGCTAGTCAGCCATAGGCCTCCCTCTCCCCACTCCCACTC
Source organism: Dermatemys mawii (assembly GCA_007922305.1). Lineage (NCBI taxonomy): Eukaryota > Metazoa > Chordata > Testudines > Dermatemydidae > Dermatemys > Dermatemys mawii. Next base: position 16,459 of record ML677378.1, read on the forward strand.
GGTGTGGCAGTGACTGGGGTCCCTTCCTCCCAACATGGGACTGCCTTCTCTCTCTCCAGGTGTAGCTTCAGCACCCCCCACATCTCTGGCCCAGAGAAGTTGGTCTTAGAAACAACGCCCCCTATGGGGTAGACCCCACCTCTCAGTGCTACTGTCTCAGGCTCTCTGCACACTCAGGTAACGGTTACTCTCAAGTGACAGCTCTGAGATTTTCACTGCAACCAGGAGGGCTAGAAACAATTAAAAAAAAAAGAAAGCTGAGGTTCTGACGTCATCCCCCAAGTCCCGGAGCTAGTGGAGGGCCTTAGGCAGGGATCAGTAACATCTCTGCCTTAACCCATCTTGATTCACCGGGGCAGATTAACCCAGAGCCAGGAAGGCCAGATTTCCTCCCTGCCTGGATCTAAGTAATAATCAGGTGGTCTCTGTCTCAGCAAATGGGTCGGGCAAAAGCCAGTTGGGGGTCTGAGCGGGGCAGGCCATGGATTTCTGAGCCTCGCTCTGTGCGGAAAAGGAGACTAACATGGAAAAGATGCGCCCGCTGGCCTACCCCATGTTCACGTCCTATCTGACCTGTCCCCGAAATCGTCCTCCCCTCCCGCCCCCCAGCTCCGCAGTGAAACCAAGCCTATCTTCATTCTAGCTGAGCCAGGCCCCAGGGGCTGGGAATCCCGTCCAATGGGGCCTTGCGCTGGGCTGGGTTTTCAGGATATCAGGCGATGATGTACGTTTCCTGTGGGGAAGAGAGCTCCGAGGGGTGGGGGGTTTGTGTGTGGAAGAAGCCAGCAAGCCCACCCTGAGCTCACTCTGGGAACGACGGTCCGCACAGCACAGACCCGCCGGAGGCATCAGGGAAGCAGCTCCTCCTTTGCCACCCACCCAGGCACCCCTTCAGCCTTCCACTGCAGGTGAGCATGGACCTGTTTCTTCCCCCCATTTCTCCGTCTCTCCCCTCCCCCACTGTATTCAAAGAGCCAGGCTTTTCAATAGCACCCAGCAAACCGCCTCCGTTAATGGGGTTAGATTTCCGCAGGCAGGCGTCCCCCCCAAATCTTTTCCTTCTCCTTTCTCCAAACATTCTGAGAAGAGCAGCCAAGCCCCGTCCTCCTCCTGCTGCACTGATGGATGCTTTTGCAGCTGACTACTAAGTGGCTTCCCCCCGTCCCGCCTGGATTCCTGAGCTTTCAGGAGATCATGGTGAGGAGGGCTCTATAAATATCTAGCTAGAGTAGCATGTTCTGTAAGATTTACTGCGGCGGGGGGAAACTCGTCTTGTGTGCTCTTCCAACGGCATCACACTAAGACCTGAGACACGGATGGATGCAAACGCTCTGGGATTTGGCGACGTTGGCGGTCCTGGAGGTAGTGTGATGGGACGGTCAATCGCGTCTCTCTGCAGTTTGTAATTGCCACGCCTGATCGAGGTCCCGGTGGGAAATGGAACAGCGAAGACACTCCCTGGGATGAGATTTGGATAGCCCAGAGAGGTTGGCGCCGTGAAAGGGGGAACTGAAGGGCACATCTGTTGCGTTGGTCCAAGGAACAGAGTGGTGCTGGACTGACGTTGAGCGTATTTAACAGGCTTAATGTTTTATACTAACCCCAGGGCCAGTGGCTCAAAGCTCAATCAGTGATCAGATTTTGGGTCTTGAGGACAGGCTCCATACAGACAGGATCAGAGCTTCAGCTAAAGTTAATGGAGTTACACCAAATTCCACCAGCTAAAGATCTGTCCCAACAGTTCTTTAACCTGGTGGCTCCCAACCTTTCCAGATGACTGTCCCCATTTGACGAGTCTGATTTATTTTGCGTGCCCACAAGTCTCACCTCGCTTCAAAACGACTGGCTTACAAAATCAGATATAAAAATCCCAAAACGTCACAGCCACACCGTTACCGAAAAATGGCTCGTTTTCTCATTTTTACTGTATAATTATAAAATAAATCAACCAGAATAGAAATCCTGTATGGACATTTCAGTGTATTGTGTGTAGAGCAGTATAAACCAGTCATTGTCTGTAGGAAATTGTAGTTTATACTGACTTTGCCGGTGCTTTTTATGTAACCTGTGGTAAACTAGGCAAATTTCTAGATGAGGTGGTTCATCTGCTGGAAGACCCGGCGTATCCCTGGTTGGGACAGCACTGAGATTGGCTGCGGGTTTGAGCTAACATTAGTGGAAATTGTTTTCCTGTATGTGCTGTGGGGTTTCCATGGGGTGGAGGGCAGGTTTGCCTGGGAAGGAGACATGAAACTAGAATAAGTAATAGGAACATCACCTAGCTCTTACATAGCACTTGTCCTCAGCAGATCTCAAAGCAGATAAATATTTACAGGGTCATTACATACATTGAATCTATTTCCCCGTGTTAAGTATCCCCCTCCTGTTACTCACACCTTCTTGCCAACTGCTTGAAATGGGCCATCCTGATTATCACTACAAAAGGTTTTTTTCCTCTGCTGCTAATAGCTCACCTTAATTAATTAAGCCACTTAAAGCTGGTATGGCAACCTCCACCTTTTCATGTTCTCTGTATATCTATCTTGCTACTGTATCTTCCACTCCAGGCATCCGACGAAGTGGGTCTTAGCCCACAACAGCTTATGCCCAAATAAACTGGTTAGTCTCTGACTTTCTCTGAGCAGGGAGCTGTTTTCCGGCTGTGCCTGGCTTGCGATGACTCCATCTCTTCGCTGGTCTCGATTTCAGATCTGAGGCTGGCAAAGCCCCGTCGCATTTTTGCAAAGTGACAGTTGCTGGCACATTAGCCACAAGAACAACTTGAATTCAGCTTTCAGGGGAAGATCCGTTTTGGCTCATCTGGTTTCCCGCTGTCCCGTTTTGCTCAGCGCAGCACTCAGGGCGCAGAGATGAAACCCTTTCTTGCAGCATGGGCTGTTAAAGCTTTTTAACATGACTCACCGTTTCGAGCTTGATGCTGGTTTCTCCCTGGCTGCAGCGAAGCAGCAGCAACGGAGGGACACACGAGCTCAGAAAATTGTCACCCAGTTTCCAGCCACAGGTTTAGTATCATCTCCTCCATATTTTTTCTTACATTTAAATGAACTCAGCACCCAGCAGCGGCCGCTGTGACACTGATGATCGGAGGGTCGAGTGCTTTGAACCCAAATGCTGAGCTCCTCGGGAAATCTGGCCATTCGTTAAGATGCCGAAATGGGAGACGTGGCTCCTTTGAGAATCTCACCCTGGTTATGGTTACGGTTATGGCTGGGAAGGCCCATTAGAACATCTCGTCTGACCTCCTGTGTAGCACAAACTAGAGGATTTCAGCCGGTTACCCAACAACTCGAGTTTAACCAAAGCACCCACAGAAGGGCACCCAGACCCGATTCAGAGACATCGACTCCCCCTTTGGGAGTCTGTTCCGAAAGTTAATCACTCCCACTCTAAAAAAGTTTCCCTCTTATTTCTCATTGGAATTTGCCCAGCTTTATTTCCAGCTACCGATGCTTTATGCTCTGTCTTTCTCCTTTGGGTTAAAGGGCCCTTCGGTACCCAGATCTTGTCCCCGAGAAGGTACCTAGACACAGTCACTTCTGGAGCTTCTGTTTGACCAACAGAATTTGCTGAGCTCACTTGAAAATCTGCCCATGAGTGACTTGCTCAAAGTCACATGAAGTACGTTGACCTTGCAATAAAAAGCAGACCACGTCTCAGAGCCTGGGGTTGACTGACTCAGGCTTGCAGGGCTCGGGATGTGGGGCTAAACAGAACAGTGTAGACGTTTGTGCTCTGGCTGAAGCTGGAGCTCCGAGACTCATCTTCTCCCCAGCTCTAACCCAAGCCCCGGTGCCTTCATTGACATTTTTAACCCCATATCCTGACCCCACAACCCTGAGCCAGCTCTCCTGGGCCAGCCTCGGTGGTGCCGTGGGTCATTTATCGCAGAGTAGACATATCAATAGCGAGTCTCTTGGGGGCAGAACTTAGATGTCCATAGCCCTGGCCCAGTACCGTCATCGCAAGAGTGTTCTCTGCAGGATGCGTGTGTGGAGCGGGGTTGTCTTGCATATGTGTGTGTGTGTGTGTGTGTGTCTGTGTCTGGGCATGTGTCTTTGTGTGGGGGGAGGGCATGAGCTCTGGGGATCCGGAGAGGGCTTTGGAAAGGATCCCCACAGCAGGTGACTACTTGTCACTCAGCGGCCAAGCCCCAGAGGTTAACCGCCTTCCCTTTCTTTCCAGCCGCCCGCCATCCACGATGGCCGAGGTGACCACGGTCCCCGCTGAGACGCCGGATCCCTTTAACGAGTTCGGGGACTACCACAACTGGACTGAGCTGCTCCAGTTCCTGAACTACACCTTCACCTTCTGCGACACCCACCTGGACGAGAACATCAAGCGCGTGATGCTCTTCATCCTCTACTTGGTCATCTTCGTGCTGGGGCTGGTGGAGAACATCCTCGTCATCTGGGTCAATTGGCATACCCGGGGCAACAAAAACCTGGTCAACTTCTATATCCTCAACATGGCCATTGCTGACTTAGGGGTGTTGTTGTCTCTGCCCATCTGGATGCTGGAGGCCATGCTGGACTACACCTGGCTCTGGGGCAGCTTCCTGTGCCGCTTCACCCACTACTTCTACTTCGCCAACATGAACAGCAGCATCTTCTTCCTGACCTGCCTCAGCGTGGACCGCTACGTCTCCCTGACAACGTCATCCCACTTCTGGCACCAGCATCAGCACCGGGCACGCCGCCTCCTCTGCGTCGGCATCTGGCTTTTTGCTGCCCTCATCCCTTTCTTGGAGGTGGCCCACATGCAGCTGGTGGACTCGGTGGAGCCCATGTGCATCTTCCTGGCCCCCTTCGAGACCTACGATGAGTGGGCCCTGGCCATCAGCTTTGCCACCACCATCATTGGGTTCCTCATCCCCTTCTCCATCATCGCAGTCTTCAACATCCTGACGGCCAGGTACATCAAGCACTCCAAGCCAGAAAGCAGGAAGCAATGCCTCCTGATCTATGCCTACATCGTCGTATTCCTAGTGTGCTGGCTGCCCTACCACATCACGTTGACCCTCTTGACCCTCGACGGCAGCCACTTCATTTACAGCTGCAATGTGGCCAACTTCCTCTACTTCTTCTATGACATCATAGACTGTTTCAGCATGTTCCACTGCGTGGCCAACCCCATCCTCTATAATTTCCTGAGCAAGAACTTCCGCAGCAAACTCATCTCAGCGGTGGTGAAGTACATCCCCAAAGACCAAATCAATCAGAAAGGCGGGGACAATTCCTCTTCCAGCACCCAGCACTCTATCGTTATTACCAAAGACAATATCCCACCTAATTAAACATCCACCCGGCTCTCCACGCATTGCTGGCAGCTGGCAGCTGGTCCCAGACCCCCAAAAGATTTCTTCCCCCGGCGATAAGGCAAGACACTTTGCTTTTTGATCGCATTTTCTCCTTGCCACCCAGGGCTCTGAAAGTTGGAGGGAGGACAGAAACGAGAGATGCTGTGGAGAGCGGCAGATATTCTGCCTCTGACGTGCTGCCATATAAACTCTATTTAGCTAAAGAACCAGAGAGGAAGAGATGTCCTATTTTTCAAAGAAATGCTCGCTGGTTTATTACTATCGATTGTTCTGGCTATCCAGGGACCTCAACGCAAACCCGACCGCTTTGCTCTCCAGCTAAGCAGGAGTTGGAACAAGCAATGTTTCACCACCAGCTTTCCCGTGACTCCTGCCCTTTGCTTGCAGATGTGCTCTGGAGAGCCCACACCTGGAAGAAAACAGCCCTCAAGCTGCCTCTTTCATTGAACAATCTAGCTCGGAAGAAAGGGGGTGGAATTCTTTTCCTTCGGAACACAAATCAATCACTGCACAGCACCCCATGAGGAAGATGAGGTGCTGACCGCAAGGGGAAGCCAAAGGGAGCGGGAGCCACTCAGCAGTAGGCAGGATGGAGCCCTTGCTGGGGAAGGAGCACGTCAGCGCCAATAGGAAACGGCTTTTGGAGAGCAATATTGCAACCACAGAGGGAAAGCGGCAGGGAGGAATAAGTCACAGTCCACTGTGCGGACGGGTTTCCCGAAGGCTTCGTCTACGCTACCACCTTTGTCAGTCAGAGGTGTTAAAAAAACACCCCTCTGACATACCTAAGTTTCACCAATGAAAGTGCTGGTGTGGACAGCGCCTCGTTGGCAGGAGAGGCTCTGTTTCCAACATGGCTAAGGCCCTGGTTGGGGGTGGTTTAGTGATGCCGGCGGGAGAGCTCTGTTCAGCCCCGAATGAATTCTGCTCAAGCACAGGGGGAGGGGAAGGCGGGAAAGTAACTGGAACGACTGGGAATTATAAACCCCAGAGAACCCACTGAGCCGCGGCCTTGGATGGTGAAAACTATGGAAAAACAAACTGGACAGGATCTGGGGAAAGGGTGCGAAGGTGAAGGAAAGCACAGGCCGGTGGCAGGATGTTCCCGGAGGCAGAGCCGTCCCTTGGGTACGGCGAATCGGGGCAACCGCTCCAGGCCCCGCGCTTTGTGGGGCCTGCGCTTCAGTGTGTCGTGCGGGGGATGCCAGGCTGATCCCATCCACTGCCCTTCTGCCCTGGACCCCTCCCTTTTCCAGGGACCCCCCCGCACAGCACCCCCTGTGACTCTCCATCGTCCCTCACCCTGCAGCACTGGTGCCTCTCCCTCCCCACACCAGATTTCCCCAGTATAAAAAATGTTAAGGGGGGCCCATCCAGGTTGATTTGCATCCAGCCCCGCGCCCCCCTGGGGGACGGCCCTGCCCAGAGGTTGAAGGAATTGATGTGCCCCGATTAACAACGAATCATAGCAGACAAGAGAAGCGGGTGGGACTGGCCCTGCATCCATTTCAGGCTTTCAGGCAACACATCCCTTGCTTAAGGAGACACCCTGTGTCCCTTTGTCTCCTTGGGAGGCAAGGGGCAGGAGCCTGGGGATTTGCAAGATGAAGGGGTTTCCATAGCGAATAATTAGCCTAGTCAGGAGGGGATTTTTTAAAAAAATTGCAATGGAAAGTTACTGGCCTCTCGCCTGCCCGCACCCCTCGAGACCTCATGTGAAACAGACCAGGTGACATTTTGCGACATGGCGACAGATTAGAACCAGGCTGTCGGGGCCGGTGGAGTCTGTATCCCCTTCTGTTGCCCCGCTGCTCTTTAGCAGGCCCGCAAAGGGACGTGGGTCGCTCCTGCCCCTCTGTCCCCAGCCCTGGGAGCAGGACTCTGCTCTAGGGTGACCAGATGTCCCGATTTTATAGGGACGGTCCTGATATTTGGGAAATTTTCTTGTACAGGCACCTCTTACCCCCCACCCCCGTCCCGATTTTTCACATTTGCTGTCTGGTCACGCTACTCTGCTCTCCCAAAGGGCAGCAGGCCAGACACCCAACCAGCCAATCCGGTATCATTCTCACTCCCGGCGGGCCCTTCGCTGGCTTCCAGCACACACCTTGCTACCTACGCCTGTCCATATCTGCCTGCAATACAAATACAATATGCCCATTCATCTCCACCAAGGCCTTGCACGCAACAGCTGCGGGAAAAGGCCCCGACCCTTTAAAGAGAAGCAACTTGTGCCCCGGCCCCTCCTCCTGTGGTGCATAGTTGAACAACTTGCACAAGGTAACACAGCAGCACGGACGGTCGGCTCTTTGGGGCGGACACTCCTCATAGACGCGCCTTTGTCTGTCATCTTTGCTAAAGAAAAGGAAGAGCACACCAGGATAGCAAGGCATGCGGAGTGTGATCAACCCGCTTTGCCTGGGTAGAAATGTATCCCATCTCTTCAGGATACCTAAACATTTAAAGCTCTCTGTATCTGACCTATTAAACTGCATTTTTAAAAACACGGTTCTGTTCCATAGATAACTTATACGCCACGATTCAGAGATATTAAAGCCAGAAGGGGTCATCTTATCTGACTCCTGTATGATACAGGCAGCTGAATTTTACCCGGAGACCCCGGAATCGAAGCCAATAACACAAGGAGGAACTAGACAGCCTCTTTCAGCAAGGCAGGCAAGCTAGAGTTAAAGATTCCCAGCGATGGAGAAACCTGCACATTGCTGGGTGAGCTGTACCTAGGGTTAATGACCTTCAGATTTAAAAAAATGCAGAATTCCTAGTGTAAATTTGTCCAGCCTCAACTTCTAGCCACTGGAGCTTTGCCTCATAGGTCAAAGAGCCCTCTGCTATCAGATCATCTCTTTACCTTCCTTAGCACTGAAATACCATCGAGAGGGCTGCATTAGAAATACAATAGAGCCCCCAATGGTTCGAGGAGCCAAATTAGGGATCAGCATTCCCCACCAGAGCCGCCTCAGAGTTAATTCAATGTTTCATTTACTATAGTACTATATGGTCTTATTTAAACAGTATGATGGGAAATATTTAGTGTGCGTGTGCATACATACATACACACACACACACACACTCGCCCTCTTAAACCGCAAAATGACAGCCCAGGTACTATTCTTTTATCAACCGCAGTTGGTTAATAACATAGTAAAAGTACCCTAACTGGTTCATAATTTAGACTGGTTAATAATTCAATCACACAGCATTTTAATAGCATGTGCTGCAAAGAGCCGCAGGAGACACATTAAAAAGCCACTTCCGGCCTTAGTCTGAGTCTCACTGTTAACAGACCTAGGTACTTACTTATCACTTACTCACTTCTCGCTGCTAACAGATCTAGGTACTTACCAGATACTCATTGGGATAATAGCTGAACACTGGACAGTCTTAAATATATTTATCCACGCCAGAGTCCTGGGAGGTAAGGAAGGATTATTACAGAGCAACAGAAAAACTAATTTTCAGAAGTGCCTAGGTGATTTGGGAGCCTAAATGCTACTGATATTCAATATGACTTATGCACCTAAATCCCTATCTGAAAATGGGACTTTGGCTTCTTTCCGAGTTTTACTGTAATGCCCAAGGGTACACAGGGCATTGAGGCGAAGAAGGGAACTGAATCTGTCTTCCCCAAATCCCCGGTTAGTGCCCTAATGATTCAGGGACACTTGCTGTATGGGATTGTGTCCCTTGCCGTCTTGGCAAACAGCCATTGATGGTCCTATCCCAGAGGTGGGCAAACTACGGCCCGCGGGACCGTCCTGCCTGGCCCTTGAGCTCCCAGCTGGGGAGGCTAGCCCCCGGCCCCTCCCCTGCTGTCCCCACTGCTGCGGCGGCAGGGCTGGTTCTGACCAGGCGAGACGGCTGCCAGACATGCTGCTCTGAGCAGCATGGTAAGGGGGTGGAGAGCGGGAGGGCTGGATAAGGGGCAGGGGCTCTGGCGGGCAGTCAGGGGACAGGGAGCGGTTGGATGGGGTGGAGGAGTCCCGGAGGGCCTGTCAGGGGGTGGGGGTGTGGATGGGGTCAGGGCAGTCAGAGAACAAGGAGCAGTGGGGGTTGGATGGGGGTGGGGTCCCTGGGGGGTGGTTAGGGGAAGGGAGTCCCAGGAGGGGATGGTGAGGGGACAAGGGACAAAGGGGGTTGGATGGGTGGGGATTCTGAGGGGGGTGGGAAGTGGGAAAGGGCGGATAGGGGGCGGGGGCCAGGCTGTTTGGGGAGGCACAGCCTTCCCTACCAGCCCTCTATACAGTTTCGGAACCCCGATGTGGCCCTTGGGCCAAAAAGTCCCCCCCCCCAGCCCTAGCCTCTGTGAACTCAGTTAATTCTTTTTGGCACCCAGTGACACTTTTGCCCTCCACAGCATCCCCTGCCAACGAGCGCCACAGGGTGGCTGCACATAGGCTGAAGAAAGACTTCCTTATGTTTGTTTTAAACCGCTGCCCGTTGGTCTCACACGATGGACGCGGCGAGCGGAGCAAAACTTCGCACATCACTGCTAAGGAATTTAACCCAGCCCCAGAAATGTTTTAAAAGATTGGTCCAAACAATGAGAGGGATTGAGTAACATTTACAAAAGCATCTAAATGACATAGGAGGCTAAATACTAATGGGGAACAGAGCTCGTCAGAAGCTTTTGAAAGGGACTGGAACACTGTGTTTTCCAGATCTAGAGCAATATATATTTTCCATCTGTTTCTGATGCTCAGTCTATGAGTGTGAAACAGCCTGAAAACATTCTCAAAAAATGTCAAGTTTTCCCAATATCTTACTTATGATGCTATCACTATGGATCATCAAACATGTTAAATATAGGGCGATGGATAATTAAAAAGTCCCGAAAACTCTCCGACACGGCAATACTGTAGAGATATTTTTCTTAACACTGTCACAGATTGCTAATACGTGGGCTAGAAAAGCCATTTGGCCTTTAATAAACCCAGGCTTTGCCAGCGCCAATAAACAAATGCGGTTTGGGCCAACTCATCTCATGCACGCAGAAAATCTGGGCTGGGACAGGTGGAACGGCGGGATCCCAGCTTTCTAATGACTGTTCATTACTTACATGACAGTAGTACCTAGAGGTGCTAACTGGGATAGTTAACGAACTGTACAGACATAGTGAGTCAAAGCACTTCTCTTCTAAAGAGCTTTCAATGTACAAGTAGAAGTATTGCCAGCAGATTGAGGGACATGATCGTTCCCCTCTATTCGGCATTGGTGAGGCCTCATCTGGAGTCCTGTGTCCAGTTTTGGGCTCCACGCTACAAGGATGTGGAAAAATGGGAGAGTCCAGCAGATGCCAACAAAAATGATTAGGGGGCTGGAGGACGAGTTACGAAGAGAGGCTGAGAGAACTGGGATTGTTTAGTCTCTAAAAGAGAAGACTGAGGGGGGATTTGATAGCTGCTTTCAACTACCTGAAGGAGGTTCCAAAGAGGATGGATCTAGACTGTTCTCAGTGGTACCAGATGACAGAACAAGGAGTAATGGGCTCAAGTTGCAGAGGGGGAGGTCTAGGTTGGATATTAGGAAAATCTTTTTCCCTAGGAGGGTGGTGAAGCACTGGAATGGGTTCCCTAGGGAGATGGTGGAATCTCCTTCCTTAGAGGTTTTTAAGGTCAGACTTGACAAAGCCCTGGCTGGGAAAAATTAGTTGAGGATAGATCCTGCTTTGAGCAGGGGGTTGGACTAGATACCTCCTGAGGTCCCTTCCAACCCTGATATTCTATGATTAAACTGTCAAAGGACAGACAAGTCTAATGATCACCCCCATTTTACAGGCTGGGGTCTGAGGTACAAAGAGGGGAAGTGGCTTGCCTGATGTCATGTGTGAAGTTTGCGATGGAGATGGGAAATGAATCCAGATCTATCCATGCAGGGTGTCATACTGCTGCCCATCCCCATTGCATCTGGGTGGCTTCCACATAAAATCAGCAGCAACAGAGAAATCCCCGTAGCATCTCTGGCACATCTCCTGAAAGCTCCCTCCAGTACCGGCTCTCCTGCGGTTTTATGGAACAGGTCTGGGTGGCAAGAAGGGACAGCGAAGAGCTTGTCCGTCCTCCCTGACGTCTGAATCGATTAAACTGGCAGGCGTACCAGGGCAAAGCCAATTGCCTTTCGGCTCATTGTCTCCCAGCCACAGCAGCCCGTCCACAGCGAAGACGAACGCCTGGGTTTTCTCCAAGAGCACTCAAGACGACTCCTCCGGGGAACAGCTGCCTCATTTGTTTGCGTCAGCTGAACAACCAGTTTGTTCTATCCCTGCACTGAGAAGCAGCCTTGTCCCCAGAGAAAGGAACCTGCCTCTTGAAAAGACCAGCAACGTCCGCTTGTTAGTTTGGTTTGCCAACGGGAAGACAACCAGCAGGCTGTTAGGGCCGGCTTCGCAATTACACTAACTCTAGCAACATACAGGGGCCTTAAACGTAGGTGTAAATGATTCCTTGAGAATCCTCCCTGGGGCAGTATAGAGCTGATGGACGGGGATGAATTGGGGTATGACCAGACCATACTGCACCATGGAAATTCTCTGCTCCCCACAGGCTACTGAAAGCAGAAGCAGAGTCTGATTTAGAGAGACCCCGAGGGCAGGCAGAGAGCAGCAGAATTACCTGCGATCCTTGACCTCTGGCACCACCCCGGGCCCAGCCAAAGGGTGACTGAGAATCAGGCCTGGGACCCATACAGTGCTTGGCCAGCAAGGCCCAAACTTCCACCTGCAGATGATAAAAAATCAACAAAAAGACACAAAGAACAAGCGGTTGCTGTTTTCCATTTTATTATTCTAAATAAAAACCACACTTTGTGCTGGATGATGGAGTAGAAAAGAATCCGATGTACACCCATCTGAGACATCTACTATTTTGTGGGGGCAGGGAATTTTACAAAATATACAAAACTTTACAGCAAATAGATAGTAACCACTTAAATATCAGGTCAGTACCTACTATTAACTTAATGGAAAGGTTAGACAGTAATGACAACTCTCTTTTCTGCTTCGTTTTTTATTTTTTTAAGAGATCTGGATCCTTCGAGAGAGGGGAGAATGAAAGCAGACCCCGTTTGTGTTTCAGAAATGAAGAGATCAGTCTCATACGGTTTCGTTCTCCACTGCTGGCTTTTGGTTAGATAACGGGGCACCTTGCTTCAAGCTCCAGCAGCGTGGCAGGGCCCCGTGATTAAACAGAACCCGACAATGCAGCTTGGATCGTTGATAACATGTCGCCCTGTCATAAGCCCCCCGATTCATCCCCCAGGATCCCAGAGCACATTACAAACAAGAACTAAACCTCCCCCTCCCCCATGAGAGGTAGGTATTTCTTAGTGTCCCCCATGTTTACAGATTGGGGGTGACTGATGCACACACACTGAGCCAGTGGAAAAGCTGGGAACAGAACTCAGGGGGTCTCTCTCCCAGTCCCCTGTATAGTCTACCAGACACTTTTCCCACTGTAAGTAGCGTTTTGCTTCTGAAGCGGGGCCAGGGCATGAATAGTTGTTAGGCAGTAAACCAAAAAACCCAGCTCCGTGAGCATCAGCAGGACACGTTTGGCAGGGGAGACGGGATTTTGGACTCTAGCCTCAGGGCTCAGAGCAGTTTGCTCTGGTTTCAGGGTGAAAGCTTGAGAGACTCCTCCTGTCTCTGGACTCCACCTAATCCTGCCCCCCGATACACAAAGTGGCATGGACATCGCTCATGAAGACTCCTTCATCTCCTAGCCTGGCTGGCAAGGCCCAGTGGTAGCCCCGTAACAAAGGGGAGGCAGAAAACGGGATGGTACAGATGGTGGCACCAAGAAAGGGAAGACACCGGGACCCGTTGCAGATCGGTCATCACGTCTGGGGTTATGTCCTTGATCTAAAGCCCACGGAAGCCAACAGAAAGTCTCCTCTTGACTCCCATGGACTTTGGGTCTGACATATTGAGGGAGGGCGCTCCGGAGGCGGAAGGCTGAATCCTGCCATTGGATCCCCAGGCTGTGAGGGAGGGCCCAGGTTTTGGCCTCGTCCCAATTCAGAGAATTCAAGGAGGAGAAACAAAGGGATTCAACTCGTGACGGAGTTTTGCAAATCGGAATTTTTTTCCCCTGCCCATGTGCAAGCCCACGCGTCAAATGGCTGCCAATCTCTTGAGTGTTTTGAGGAAGAACGTCAGCGGGTCATAACCCGGGAAAGAGCCAAAGACAGAGGCGGGCCGGGATCTGGGCTCTGCCTCCCCATTCCTCGACACGCTGGCAACGTCTACACTATGAGCTGCGGAGGCGTCAGAGCCCAGGTAGCAGCAGTGGGGCCCGCCTGAGCCGTGCCATGTCAATCCCCAGCAGTTTCAGACAGTGCCACCCTGGCTCCACTGCTACCTCACTGAGTTCGTGGACACGAAAGGGGACTCACCCCCCGAGCTCGTACTGTAGACGTAGCCACAGACCGGAGTAACGACAAAGGGGCAAGCGTTAGCCTTCCCTCCCCCGACCTAGGGGCAGGCGCTGCTTGCTCGTTAGTGTTTCACTATCCAAGTGTTTCAGTATCCAAGCTTCTCTCGCCTTTTGGGGGGGGTTTTTTGCCGCAAAGGCTTTTGCTTCGCTGCTTCAGTTCGGGTCTGCAGACCTGTAGCCGTGGGGCAGGGCCCCGCAGCATTTCACTGGGACATGGCCGAAGGACGCCCAGACAGCAACCTGCACCCAGGCCTTCTTGCGTCTTTGAAAACCCTTCCTAGGAACCCCCTGGCCTGGCTCAGACCTGCAGCACTAGGTGGGGCAGGGAAAGGTGTCCGACACCCGCTACGACAATCCTGGGTTAACCCCTAGTGTAGGCAGGGGACTGGACTCAATGACCTCTCAAGGTCCTTCCAGTTCTATGAGATAGGTATGTCTCCATTTATTATTACGCTTTCAGGGCTCTGTCTCTGTCCCCTGCTCTCACATGCCCCCATCGCAGCCTGACACCTTGACACTGAAACAACCGTCATCAGCTCCAGACGGGAAGGGATTCTGACGGCCCTGCCAAATGTGGCCAGGGGATACTGCCGTTCTGCAAATTCCACCCCAACCCTGGAGCGTGAAGTCCCACTGGTAGAATCGCTGCCGCTCCTGACTCTAATCAACAGGAGAGGAGCAAGAGACTCGCTTCATTCCCCAGGGCTCCCGGCACAATTGACTCTTAACGCCCTGGCCCCCTCAGACCACACGCTCCTGCCTTCCCTGTGCACACTCAGTCACCACGGCCCTCCCGTAAACCAACTCCTGACGCGCTACGTTAAGCAAGCAGTCTCTGCTTATTGCTCGCTCCTCTTCCAGGCCTCATCCTACCCTTTATCACTAGTGTTTGTGTCACAGGGCCCAGAAACAGAGAGCAGAAGACGGAGAAGGGCAATGCTGCAGGACTGTTATTGCACCCGGGAGCTGGGGGGAGGATAAGGTTCAAAAAGGAATGTGAGGGGTCATTTCCCTAGGATGCTACATAATAATACTCATAAGTGCTCTTCATCTTCGACATGCGTTACAGACATTAACTGGTGAATCGTCACCACACTCCAGGGAGGTAGGTCGGTACAAATATTACCACCCCCATTTTACAGATGGGGAAACTGAGGCAGAGAGGTGAAGCGACTTGCCCAAGGCCACAGTGAAGTTAGTGTTAGCAGTGGGGTTCGAACCTAGGAATGCCTAGCCCCTAGGCCAGCCCAAGCCTGCTTATCTGACGGTGTCTACACCGCAGCGGTACCGAGCCTCCCAGCCCGGGAAGACAGACTCCCCCTAGCTTTGCTTGAGCAGGTGTGCTAAAATTCATAGCTTGGATGTTGCAGCACCAGCGGGGGTTCCAGCGAGTCACCCCAGCTCAGACCTCGGGCTTTTCAGGACCGCGATGTATTTTTAGCACGCTACCTCAAGCGACGCTAGGGGGAGGCAGCCCCTCCCAACGGCAATGAGGCAGAGAGCAGCTACCAGGGGCGGGGGGAGCTGGCAGAGTGTTCAGTGTGTACGGAAGTGCCGGAGCCAGTCCACAGGTTCCCGTGGCTTCAAGCCCCAAGCGCTTCCAGGTTATGAGGTAGTACGAGTCACCTAGGGACAACGCTAACCCTAGCTGCTACATGGATCGTTCGTCCCTTTCCACTTCCCGTCCGGGGCACTCACGCTGGGAAAACCACCCTGCCCCCTAGCCGCAGGCACGGGTGAAAAGCAACAGCGTTACCCGGAGAAAGCAGAAGGGGCGAACTTACGTCGGCATCGACAGCGTCCTTCGATAGAAACCACGTTGCAGACGCGGCGGCCGCTCCGTTACCGAGGGCCGGGGGGCTAACCCTGTAGCGGGGAGAACGCTCCTCCTGCAAAGACACCTCCCCAGGAGTTAAGGCCACGGTTTCTTTTCACGCTCATCTCAGAGGGCTTCGCACGGGCCCTAGTGCCATTCGCACTGGGCTGCCCGATGTTCTCCACACCCCAATCCCCAGACTGCTGCGCTAGCCACTTATGGAGGGCAGGGTGAGCGACAGATCTGTGCCCCCGCAGCCTTAACCTGCTACTCCAGGCCGCAGAATCACAGGACTTGGAGGGGACGATCTCCACTAAAACCGTTTCCCTTCGGTCTGTGTGGGGGGGAAGGGGGGAGAACGAGAGGGAAACCAGCCCTTCCCCTGGCTCAGTGACTCTTCAGCGGCGGTAACGTCTTCCCCTCTGATCATCGAGCCTAGTTTATGGAGAGAGCCCTCCCCTTTTCTCCAAAGATGCTCTGCCCCTGAGCTAGGGCTGCTCTGACACTCCTTCATTTCCCTGGCTCCCAAACGTGACTTTAAACTTCACAGGAGGTACCTGGGGGTGGGGGGGAAACAATCAGCAACTGGGGCCCTGGCTCAGACAGGCGACTAGAAGTTGCGCTAATCCCCCTTTCAAGCACCAAGTTGAACTCTGGAGCGTCCCCCGCTGCCTGCTAGCTCCCCCTGCCCCCAAGGCCACACTCTGCACCCTCCTTCAAGCAGCAAAGCCTAGAAGAAAACCAACGAGTGTTTTCGTGTCCCCCGCCTTCCCGTCCTGGTTCTACTGAGGCTGGCTCTCAGGATAACAGCAGCATAAATCTAGGTGTGATCTCAAACCCGTGGGAGGCCCGGCCAGGGTTAACCTGCTCTCCGGAGATAGCTGTCTATTTATTAGATCCAAAACCCGGGAAGAAACGCCAACCCATGGAACTCAGCAGCCTCTAACGGGACTGGAGGTAAGTAAAGAGAACGGCCTGCTTGGTGGCACTCACGTGCTGTTAACTTGAAGGATGCAGACAGAAAAATCCCGAGGCAAGGCCAAAAGAAATAGGAGAATTCCACCCACAACGTCCGACCATTAAAACTGGGGGTGCGGGGGAGTCACCACTTTGTAATTAGCGTTTGCTCCCCCAGCCCACCAGTGCCGCCCAGTCAGCTGTCTGCGTTTTTCTCCGCGTCTTTGGAATGGATGATGTACATGAACGTCTGTTCAATGGTGAAATCGGGCGGCAGGCTGCCTTTGTGGACGCCGATGTGCTTGCTCATGAGGTTTAAGGTGGAGCTGTAGTGTCCGCACACGGTGCATCGGTACATGAGGGCCCCCGAGTGCGTCTTCAGGTGGCACTTGATGGTGGATCGGCCGCGGAAGAATTTGTGACACACTTTGCACTGGTAAGGCTTTTCCCCCGTGTGGATCCGCCGATGGTAGTTGAACTCGCTTGTGTGGGCGAACCTCTTCCCGCAGACCTTGCAGCTGTACTTACTGTTCCCGGGCTGGCTCTGCAGAGCCAGGTCCTCGCTCAGGAATTCCTCCGGCAGCTTCCTCTTCTGGAGGGCCTGCTGCTGGAGCCGGTCTCCGAAGCTGGGCTGGACAACGTCCAGGCTGCCGCCGCTGCACTTGTGCTGGCTGACGTGGTAGCGGTAAGCCGCCTCCAGCTTGAAGCTCTGGCCGCAGAAATGGCACCGGAAGAGAGCCTCTTCCATGCTCTGATGGACGGCCATGTGCTTCTCCAGCAGATGCCGGTCCACAAAGCTGTTGGCGCAGATGGAGCAGGAGAAGACGGAGATGCCCAGGTGGGACAGGGTGTGCCACATCAGGCTGCAGACGTTGAGCTGCCGCTGGTCGCACACACCACAGGTTTGGCCTTTCAAGTTCACGTGGTCCAGGATGTGGCCCCGGACGGTGTGGAAATCCTTGGCCAGCGGCTTCCCACAGGCGGTGCATGCTAGCTCCGAGCTGGGCCCGCCACCAAGCAGGCTGATCTTGCTGGGCAGCGGGTAGCTGGGGTGGACGATGATGTTGTTGTCAAACACCCCCTCTCTCCGGTGGAGGGTGAGCTGCCACTGGGTGAAGAACTTGGTCTCGCACATGTCGCAGGAGAAGAGGAAGATCCCGATATGGGACAGGACGTGGGTGACCCGGGAATTCCGGTCCTGGAAGTGGGTCTCGCAGACCTTGCAGTTGCCGGTGAGCAGGTCCACGTGGTCCCTCGCGTGCTGGCGGATCAGCTGGATGTTGGGTTCCAGGACCTTTTTGCAGACCTGGCAGGGCATGGCCTTGCTCTCCCGGCTGTCGTTCTCAAAGGCCAGCTCCTCCTCACTGTCGTCGCTCAGCTCAATGACCTCCTCGACCGGGCCCAGCTCTTCGCTGGCGTCTTCGAAGTGCAGCTCGTCCGCCCCGAGATCTTCCAGCTGCAGCTCATCCATCTGCCCGAAGCCCTGGTCTTTGGAATGGTCGCTGTTGCTGGGGCAGGAGTTGCTCCCGGTGGAGATGTCCAGCGAGGGGTCAGCCGCGAAAAAGCTGGTCTTGCTGAAGTCCCCGTTGCTCTGGATCTTATAGGGCTGGCAGGTACTTGCAGTGGTTTGAACGGTCATGCTCACGTTGCCCAGGCTGGGCTGAGACACCGCGTTGGCGGCAGAAGCAAATGGCCCTGTTAGCTCCTGCTCTTCTGTCTTTGGAGGTGGTTGATGCATCAAAGGTAGGTTATGGCCGGCTTCACTCATGGGGTTCCTGTCATCCTCTTTGTAGCCACCTGTCACTTCCCCATGCAAGATGCAGTTCCGCTCGGGGCCGAAGTGCTCCCCGCTGCTC
The DNA here is from genome assembly GCA_007922305.1 of Dermatemys mawii. Classification (NCBI taxonomy): domain Eukaryota; kingdom Metazoa; phylum Chordata; order Testudines; family Dermatemydidae; genus Dermatemys; species Dermatemys mawii. The sequence goes on from ML677378.1 coordinate 34,876, forward strand.
CGGAGTTCGCCCAGGGAATGGTTTGGTTCTATCGCTGTGCTGCCCAAAGGGCCCGAACGGCCTTCTCCCGACCCAGAGGGCTGCTTGGTAACAGCCGAGTTCTCCAAGTCAGGGAAGGTGGAATGACAGGCCTTGAGCAGATCCTCCATGCCCAGCTTCTCCGCCACCTCGTAGATGACGCCCACGTTGATGAGGTCCGTGAAGAGCTCAGAGGTGTAGACAAAGCTCAGGATCTTCTCAAAGTTGGCTGGCGTGATGAAGTCCACCACGTAGGTCCTGGCGGCGTCCAGCCCCGCGTTCAGGAAGAGGTTCTGGAAGTAGCCGGCCGCGCAGGCCAGCACCGCTTTGTGTGCTGCGAAGGAGCGGCTCCCCACCACAATGGTGACGTCACACATGGTTTCCGACAGCCTGCACTTGTTGAGTTCCTTCAGCAGGTTGTTGGGGTGATCGGTGCTGTGTAGCTTGATCCTCATGCCCATCTTAGCAGGTGCTCACGAGTCCCTCCTCCTGGTCAGCTTCTTATTCATTCGTTCACCAGGCGCTGAGCATCCAGCGGCAGGCAGGGCGAGGGGCTCTAAAAAGAGGAAAACACGAGAGTTTACACTTCGGACTCAGCGCTGGTTTGGGGTGAAATGTCCCGGCGTGTTTCACGCTTGCGAGGCTGCTGCATTGGTGGAGAGTCTCTCTCCAACCACCCGTTCAAAAGACACAGAGAGGTGAAGGGCCAAGTCACAAATGAAAGGGCAGAGAGAAGTGGATGAATCCTCGCTACTTCCCTAAATGGGAGTGTGTAATTTGACATCATGATTATGATGTTGGGACTTGAGACCTGCTGAATTCTATACACACCTATAAATTCTGTAGGTTTTTAAGACCAGGTTACACAAACAGGTGCCAAGGATGGTCTTGGTATCCTGAATCCTGTCCCGGCATGAGGGGGCATCCTCTCCAGGATCCTTCCAGCCCTACATCTCTACAACAACATTCTGTGCAGGTTCTTACGCTGACCTCGTCACTAATATCCGGTCCGCTCTTCAAAGCTACGTTGACGTAGGTTAGATGCTCAGGGGTGTGAAAAACTCACGCCTCTGAGATCCATCAAGGATTCTGCCTCTTGGAGAGGTGGGGGACCAACAGCGATGGAAACTCCCTTTCTGGGGCGGTAGGAAGCATCTGCAGTATGGTGCTGTAGCTCTGCTGTTGTAGCACTTGCAGTGTGGACATGGCTTGAGAGCCTTCCAGTTCTGCAGTAAGTGACATGACTAGCACCTACATTTTGCTCAGTACAGTTTAGACGGTATAAAGATACCGATGGAATAAAGCAGCAGTGAAGCGTTAAGGATTTCTTTTTCCCCTCTCGTGAGAGACATATACTAGATATTTTTTCTAATGCCTTGACTACTCACAAACTGGCTCTGATCTCAGTTAAACCAGTGCAACTTCTGTATGCAGACAATGCCTAAGGAATGTCTACTGTTCTTATCTCACTGAGATCCAGAATACCTTCCGGCAATTCACACTTCACCATCAGAATTGGCGGAAGTTAAAAATACAAGAACAGCCACCACAGAAGAGATGAGTGGTACAGCGAGCCTGGTATCTCGCATGGGGTTCATGAGTGAACCTAGTTTAAGATCTTGCAGCAACACAAGGAATACAAACTAAAAGTCTGCAACTTTAAGAAGCGTGTGAAAAACTTAGAGCAGGTTCTCACCTTCGCCTCCTGCGTCCGAGCTATGCTATAGCGATTATTAAACATTGTCAGCTCCCTGCCTCAAAAAGCAAAGGGGGAGTACCACAACCAGCAACTCCCAGGTATTCCCTTTGATTGGCCTAGAGAACAGTTCCTGCTCCCATCAACAGGTACAGTGCCTCAAACCCTTCCCAAAAACGAGAGAGGCTCAAATAGGGACTTAGATCAAAGGTGCAAAAAGACCAAATTAAAAACCTTGCTACGAAAAATAACGTACATAGCCAGTCACTATCTGAGCTCCTGTTTCTATATGGGTCTCTCTGTCTCCCAGCACCACCTCCCTACCTGTTCTGTAGTCACCTCATTAGCTATCTTTATGAATCTGCAACCTGGATTGCAGACTCCTACCTGGTTGAATTTCATTTCAGGTCTTGCCCCTAGTTCTCAACTCTTTACATTTCGTTCAATGAGTTCTCTGCACTCCCTGGCATCTGCAACACCTTTCAATGTATAGCTTGAAATTGTCCCGTCCGCTGCCTTTCCGGACCCTTATTACAGAAGACTGGACTTGTGATACCAATCTCTGTAAGACCCAACTAGGCCACTCCAATCCCCTTTTCGTTGACGAGCTGTTGGGACAGTTTTCAAATCGGACAGACTACTCGGTATCAAAACATCTCCCGGGCAGCGGTGTGCTTTGAACTCCAACCCCGCCAGCCCGTTCTCAGTTTTTCCAGGACACCAAAGGAGACAAGAGGAAGATACAGAACAGGGAGGCGACACAGAAAGCCCAAGGTTGCTGCAGTATGGAAGCAGTGGAAGAGGGCGTCCCAGTTTGCAGCCTCTTAGCACCCTGGGGGATTTTCATAAATAGAGAATCTTAGAAAAGGAAAAGAAACGCCATCCTGATCAATGATTTACCAGGGAAATGGGAGATAAAGGGGGCTGCTCTGTTTGGAGCTCAGAGCATGCAATGTTATCCCTGAACCTAATGGGGTAGGTCATCGCAGGCCCCATTAATGTTGCCTACAGCTGCTGATTTGCACATGCACAACCTCGGGTTGGGTGCAATTTGCCTGTTTATTACGTGCTTTTCTTCCCTCTGCTAGAATGTGAATACCCCAGAGCCAAAAGAGGAGATGGGGTCCACAGGGTAAAGGGGGGATTGGATGGAGGAGGGGGGATGAAGCAGGGCTGCCTTCTATCATGAGGGTGGGAAGAGAGGGAGTAGGGAAAGCAGGGAAATGGGGTGAGCCACCTGGGCTCCCCCCCTTGGTGTACGTGTGTCGGGGGGGAGGCGGAATAGGGGCTCTTCTCCACCACAGGGTTTGCGGGGGATGGATGAAAGGATGGGAAGGGACATGGCAGGGGAATGGGGCAGACAGGGGGCTCTTTACCAGGGATGCGGGGGGAAGGATATGGAGGATAAGGGGGCTTTGGGGGCCAGCGTGTCGGGGGGGGGGGGGGAAGCTGCTTGGGGTGTGAATGAGCGGGGACGCATTAGGCAGCTGGGGGAAGGGGGAGAACTTAGGAGGGGAAAGAGCAGGCAAACAAGGAATCCTCTATATTGGGAGCTGGGATCCCCCAAACAGGGAGGGGGACCCCACATGTGAGGAGGGTGCAAAGAGAGCCCCTGGCAAGAGGCGGAGGAGTCCCCTGTACAGAGAGAGGGTTGGGGGGTCTCCTCATAAAAGGGGGGCAGAAGAGGGAGGAGTCTCTGAGACAGAGGAAGAGGATCCCCTACACGAGACGGGAATGGAAGAGCCGAGTCCCTTATGGAGAGACGGGGGAGATGGGGATCCTCGCTACAGGAGTGGGGAAGAAATGTGAGACAAAGATCCCTGTACACAGGGAAGAGGGAGATCGGGGGAAGAGAGGGACTTTGGGGGCAAGAACAGGGGGGGTCTCCTAGGCCAGGGAGGATCCCCTATACAGGGGGCAGGGATCCCCTATACCACAGAAGGGGGGTCCCCCATTCAGGAGGGCAGAGATGGGTATCATGGGGGAGGTGGG
>ML677378.1:43581-81603 GCA_007922305.1 Dermatemys mawii
GGGAAGGGGGGGTCAGGGGACCTGGGGGGTGGGAGTGGGGAGAGCTGAGGGAAGTTGAGGGGGCAAGTGATGGGGTAGGGTCCAGTGTGGGGTTAGGGGGAGCTGGGGGGCAGTGAGGAAGGAATGGGGGTCAGGTATTGGAGAGGGAAGGGGGGTCAGGGGAGCTGGGGGCAGTCAGGGCGGGGACACCCAAGAGGAGGATCTGCAGAGGGTGCAGTGCCCCCCTATGCCCCCCAACCACCAAGCAAGCTGGGGGACACTGTGGGGGCGGGCTGGAGACTGGGGGACATGGGGAGGAGGACAACTGGGCCCTGGAGAACATGCAAGCAAGGGCAGCGCAGGACACCCCTGTAGGGACGAGCAACCCCTGGCCTGGCTCTTCTGGGGCCGGCAGGTGAGCAAGGCCCCGCCGGGGCAGGAATGCTTTCAGGCTGGGGTGGGGGGCAGAGCTCCTGGGGATCCCAGCCATGACCATCAGAACCAAGGGGACCGGGGGGGATTCAGCTGTAGCTGCCTTATCACACCAATCCCACTGCTGCCAGATGCTTTGGCCTGGGCCCATTCCCCCAGCCTGGGGCGGAGCAGAGTAAGGGCCAGGGGTCAGGGAGGCGAAACAGAGCTCCCGGCCCCTATCTAGGGTTGCCAACCCTCCAGGTTTGGCCTGGAGTCTCCCTGAATCGGCCTCGATCTCCCGGTGACTGCTGAGAGCGATCCGGGAGATCAGGGACTTTGACAGCCTCTTCCGTTCTCCGGCCAGCGTTCGGCCCGGTTTTCCTGACTGGGTGCATCTGAAAACACCTGCACCGAGCCACTTGCATAGCTCCTGGCGGCACCTAAAGTGATTTGACTTCTGGCCCGTCTGAGTCACACGAGACCCCAACTAGCAGCCCAAGCAGGTGAGCCAGAAAAAGAGCCTGGACTTGCCCTGAGCGGGACACCGGTGAAGGAAGCTCTTTGCCTCCCTCGCCTTCCTCTTGGTGCTCTGCCCGGGGCACCAGTGGCATCCAGGAATTAGTGTCGTGCCCCATCCCTATGTACCCTGCCCTCAGCGCCCAGATCCTTGCGTTTGGCAAATCCCACCTTACAGACGAGTCGCTGGCCGGTTCCCACGCTGGTGTCAGAGCTGCAGGAGGGACCAACTTCGCAAGAGGGCAGCGTGGCTGCGTCGAACAAGCCCACGGCACCTGCTAGCAGCAACTGGAGGGCTTCGCGGAGTCTGCCTGTCAGCGCTAACGGCTCCTGCCTCCCACTCCGGAGGGGAGCCTGGATTTGAAAATACAATGCACCGGCTCTGATTCCTACACAGGCCGGGGGAGGCCCATTTCCTGCTAAAGGACTCTTAGTGGGGATCTGAATTTTGTCTTGTTTAGGCTTTTGGTAGTTCACTGCACAACGCAGCCCCAGGGAGCGTCCCTTGGGGCCGGGTGTATTAGATATTCCCCCTGTTGGATAGAGGCTGAAAACCCACCCTTGTGGCATTCTAGAATCTATTTCTGGCTCCTTGACAACCGTGCTTAGGGTAAAAGATGACGGAGCAAGTTCTGAACTCCGTTCCCCGCCCTTTGGGAGCAAAAGAAGCAGAAAGCACCCCTTTGGCATCGGGGCACCTTCACAGCGGGCACAAAATAGAGCAGCTCCCACCTGTTCTGACCTGGAGCCAAGGCAGAGCATCTCGGAGCCACGAATGGTTCCCTTGGCCCTGCTGTTGCAGGGAGGTCGAGAACATGGCTTGATTGTTCTTATCGCAATTGCTACTAACCCCCCTCCCTCTCCCCCCAAATCCAGCTGGGATCTGCAACCCAGAAAGATTCTGCCATAGGTATTGAGCCAGTGAGTCTTCTGCTGATGCCCAAGAGGGAATCCGTTCCCTCTCCCTGCATTGCATGTGACATAAATCAGTGACTCAGAGTCCCCTCTAAAGAGGTCCCAGGCATTGTTCGGACCCTAATTACAGCTGTTCTGCTGCAGCAACGAAGGGGTTAACTGAGGGCCTGCAGCAATTTCTATTCCCCGCTCTGCTAATAAAATTCACCCTGGCTCTGAACTTTCCTCTTAGCTGAGGAAAGGGAAATGACCGTTTGAAAGGGCGGGGGAGTTAAACCTGAAGGTCTGGGTTTGAGTCCCAGTCAGTCAGTGAGTTCACAAAGTGGGGAGACAAAGGGGCAGCTCGCGAATTTCCAGACGATGCATCTTAAAGGTTTTCCTGAACCAGACAATGTTTACACAGCCAGGCAGTTACAGGTGCACATGAGTGGACTAAGGGGACGGTATAAAGATCAGACCGGGTTGAGCTCAAGCCTACGGCCTAGTGCGCTGGCCTGGGAGCTACAATCCGTAACTTTGCGAGACACCAAGCAGCATGGACTCAGTAGAGAGGGACTGATGGCTCATTACAACAGTCTGTAGCCCTCCGCCCCTTTGAATGACTTCTCACAATGTGTGTTAGCTGCTGGTAGCTGGAAGGGCAGGAGAATTGCAGGCACGTTTCCAGAAAAGTCACTGAGTCCTCACACAGCGTCTCCATCAGACATGAGGGGCTACACTCAGCTTGTCTAGACTTTTGTAGGTCATACAAGGATGCTCCGGATGTCTCCTACTGTCCCTGATGGCCTAGCAACCCCGAGTTAATGGACAATCCTTCCTGAAAGAAAATACCTTCTCTCTGGCCAGAGGGAGGGTGGGAATAGAACTGGGTGGAGAAGGACAATCACACCATTTCACACCAACCTTCTCGAGGTTTCAAAATCTGGTTTGTTCCCCATTGGCTCCACACCCAAAACGCTTTCAGAAAATGGAACGGGCCCCAGAGGCCCATTCTTGTCCTGGGTCCCTCGCCACAAGTAACCCGCAAGTCCATCCTGCCCCTCGCCCCCTTCCCCTCACAAGAGAGCTGCCTCCACCCAACTGTTTTGACAGCAGATTTTGACAAGAAAAAAAAATTGTTGAATTGCCAACGTTCTGCCCAGCTCTCTGTAGGAACCAGGCAGGAGTCTTTGGTCGTTACCTCCGAGGCTGGGATACCACATTGAGGGATACATTGCAAGAAGCTAGGGGAGATGCTTAGTTACTAACGACATGAGAGAAGGCAGAAAGGCCAGGCTTGAGGTTCAGGGGCCTTGGGCAAGTCACCTGACCTCTCTGGGCCGAGGAGCATAGGAATTGCCAGGCTGGATCAAACCTGTGGGCTATCTCGCCCCGTATCCTGTCTCCTGCAGCGGCTATATCCATAGACTAGAAAGGAAAGTGTAGGAATCTTGAAGGGCATTGAGGCCTTGCATGGGACAAACCTGGTCTTTTATAGTTAGAAATCAGCGTAAGCCCTGATGCACGAGCCTCAATACCCCTTCTGGCGAACATTTCCCTCTGCAAAGGAGCATTCGGGGGCATGGGGCAGGAATCAGCTTTTCATTCTGTGTCAGTCCAGCTCCCAGCACGGTGGGGCCTTGGACACATGACGAGGGCCCCGCAAAACCACCATCCTAGGAAACAGCCAGCAAAGAAGCTGAGAGACAGGGCAGCTCATAAGTAAAAATCGTGGTGTTATTGACTAGTCAGGGGTGTTTTTAATCTATGCCACAAAGGGGGTTTGGCTTGCTGCCCAGGGTGTCTGCGGTCGGTGTACACGGCGGGGGCATCACTCTATTTCCAAACTGTGAGTGCTAGCGTTAGGACGAGGCGCGGGCCGGAACGGGGCAGGGGATGAGACGGGGACGGGGGGGAAGAGTTCTCCACGGCACGGCGAAAGGGTCCCATTCGGTTGAGAGCATGGTGGGCTTTGGAGAGCGGCTTCAACTCAGTTTCTCGAGGTGCTTGGCTTGTCCCCGGCATGGGCATCTGCAGGAAAGAAGGGGGAAACCCGTGGCATGTTGGATCCTTCCCGCCCTGGGGTGGCGCCGCTTGGAATAAGTCTTGGGAGAGCTGGAAAAGCCAGGCTACGGCAATTAGATGCATTAGTCTTTTTCCCTGCCCCTGGAAGCCCGCTCCCCCACTCTCTTCCCAGACCCCGGGAGCCTGGAATAGACAAACCACCTTTCAATAACGTGCAATCGCACATGAATTGTACACGTGCAAATAACCCGCCTCTGTCCCCCCCGCAGCACACGGGAAAGACACAGTCCAGGGTCGGAGTGGAAGGCCTGGGCGACGGGAGACAGTGGGCGTCGCCGTGGTACCAGACTCATCTGCATTCATGGAAAGCGTCTTTCACAAATTTGCTCTTTTCCTCCATTTCCTAAAATTGCACCGCAATTATCGTTAAGGCTCAGGCTCGGGCCGAAGAGAAACTCGCCAGCTCCCGGTCTCATTACCCAGCCGGCGCCGGGATGCAAATCACCAGCTAATGAATTCGTAATAGCGGAATAAGTGCCGTGTAATCACCCAGTTAGGGGGAGTACGGCTATTTATGTCCCGTCACCCAGGCTGCTGTGCTCGGTGCACGTGTGGGTGAGAGCGAGCGCAGGACCATCAAGGGGATCTTCGAGGTGTAATTAAAGACCCTCTATGGGTACTTAAGGGATAATGCGTGAGATGAAGCATGACCCTGGCTTTCTCAGGCGGCTGTGGTTTGGCAAACCTCGTCTTCTCGGCGGTAAACGCTCCCGCGGTCGTGAAACTAGACCGGGATAGGCAGCTCCCGGCCCGGTGTGCAACACGGACCCCATTCCCCACCGGCTGGCTAATACCGCTCCTTAGCGGGGAGGCACTAGCAGGACTTGATGTCCCAAAGGGCTGAGTTGAGACCATAGGAGGGGAGGGGAGGGGGGTGGTCATCCCCTCTGTACGAAGCCAGATACCAAGCTTCAAGATCCAGAAACGGAAGTGCCGAAAATCAGGGGCCACTTTAACGTTCCCTCCCAGGTCAGGACTGGCAGGAGAGGGGGTTGGTACGTGCAGGGCCGGGAGCACTTCCAGCTGCCACCGGGGGACAACAGTAAAAGGACCAGAGACAAAAGCCCAGGTGGGGAAAGGGCAGGAGCCCAGAGCAGGGACCCCGGACTCCCGCCACGCAGGGGACCGCTGCCACCCCATGTGCCCCATCCTCCTCCCGCCGAAGCTCTCGGCTGTCCCTATACCGTGAGCCTGGGACTCATCAGCTCCAAGGCCAGAAGGGACCGTTGTGATCACCTCATCTGACTCCAGGGGGAATGGGGGCTGTGGCCCCATCACAATTTACCAGCCATAAGGGCGAGCGATGTGGGGAGGGAGCAGAAAGGAGTGAACAGGGGATGCGGTTTTGGAGGAGGAGGAAGGGGGGCTCACGGAGCGGGGACAGCAAGGGAGCGGGGGCCGGGCCTCATCTGGAAAGTGGGTGGAGCCACACTTGGGGCACCAGTGCCCCCCCTTCCCCCAGCACACACTTTTAAGGAAAAAGGACAAGAGAGCACAAGCCGCGGGCGTGTGGGCGTGAGCCCACGTGCGTCGCACGGGAAGAGGAGCGAACAGAACCGGCCCCCGCCGCCCTCACCTCATTCTGCATTTGGAGGGTATTTGAGGTCGCCAAAGCCAGCGGAAGTCTCCTTGTTCCTGTCTGTGGGGTCATCTAGGATTAAACAGTGGGGCAGAGCGGACGTCAGTTCCTCCCCAGGCCCGTTCGCCCAGCCCGGACAGCCCCCTGCCCACTTCTCAGCCCCAGCAGGAATCCCCCCTCCCCGCCCCTTGTCACACAGCCACCCCCCGCCTGCAAGCAGGCCCCACCTACCGGGCTCCAGGGTCCTTTTCCCCATGAGGCCGACAAAGAAGTCGTGCATGTCCCCTGCAGAAAGACAAGGGGGTCAGCGGAGCGGGTGCCCCTGGCTGAGTCAGCCCGGCAGGCTGGGGCAGGGAAGAGACACCAGCCGGCCACCTTTGCCAAAGCGCCTTCTGGGTCTGGATCCTCCCCCGAGACGCCTCGGACCCAGTTCTCAGACTTGCCGAGCACCCGGCCGTGCCCACCACTGCGGCTGGCAGAGCCGGAGCTCGGCGTTCACCGAGGGGCCTCAGGCTGGCCACCCAGGAACGGAGATGCCAGCTGGACCGAGCAGAGCTGCACACGGGAGCAAAACTCCTGCGCGTGGGGGCGGCGCTCTGGGGCCGGAGCCGCCCGGGCCGACCCAAGACTCCAGGGCCCTACCTGGGGCCAGGTGCGGACGGGACCGAACCATGGTCCTGGGGAGCCTGGGCAGGTCCTGTCTACACTCCAGCGCGTGACAGTGTCACCTGCCTTGATTGCTGTGTCAGGCAGGAGCGCAGAGCGGGGGTGGGGAGAGGCCGGGGAGTCCCCCAAACGGACAGGGCAGCAAACCGGGGCCAAGGAAGAGGGGAAAACAGGACTTACGTTTCTGAGGGGGGACGGGCATCCTGGGACCTGGAGGAGAGAAGTGGGGGGGGGTCAGTGATGCTGGGGGGGCAGCAATCAACCTCACCCCCGCCTTTTGCTGTAGCTCCCCCCTCCAGCCCTTTCCAATCTTGCCCCCTCCCCCGGTTAGTTTTCTCAGGGCGGGGGATGGTGCTGGGCACTCACGGGCATCGTCCTGGCCTGCCAGCCGCAGCAGCGCCTCGTAGGAGACCCGGTGGCCGTCGTAGAGTCTCCTGAGCAGGGCCGTGGGCAGCTTGGAGAGGTCTGAGCTGGCCTGGGGGGGAGAAAGGGAGAGAGGCCGGCATGAGCCCCAAACGCAGCGGGACCGAGGGCGACTCTAGGGACGAGGGGCAGCGCCACCAGCCCCGATTCTCCACCCTCCCTGCTCCTGCCAGCAACCCTGAGTCCCCCACGGGTTCTGCTCGCACCCCACTGTCCCGGGCCGGATACCATGATAGCGTGAGGGTGTTGCTGTGGGGTGTCAGCGACGGCTCCCAAGGCCCCCCCCAGCTCCCCATTATTTGCCTCCAACCAGGTCACCCGCAGAATAGCCTGGCACTTGCTCCCTAATTGCCCTCCCTCGCGGCGGGAGCCAAGTCAGGTTCGCCTGCCACCAGCGTCTCATCAGGTTAAATGGGGGGGGGCCATGAAGTGGGGGGGCTCTTCCCAAAGAACTGCCGGCAGCTCATCGGAAACATGCTGGAAGTTAATGGGCCGTTATTGTGGTGGAGTTTAGGGTCCAAAGGGACCCCCCCGGGCTGCCCTCCTGTTAGCACAGGCTTGAGAATTTCCCTCAATTTACCCCTGGGTTGAGCCCAATAACTCGGGTTTGGCCCATGTGCCAGCTCCGACTGAGATCAGATCCCTTGGGAAAATTTGGGGATGCGTTTCCCCAGATCGGAATGGAAACAGTTTGTGATTTGTCCCCATTTTGAACAGCGACTGCCTTTCTCCAAAACAGGTGTTAGGCATGGGAGTTAAATAGGCCCAACCCACTGAAAGAACTTCAAACATCTTGAATGAAAAGACACCCAAACCCATTTCCCCTCACAGGGCAGAGGAAATGAAAGCTCCCCATCCAGCTAGATCGCTGTCAGCCCACAGAGTTTCTCGGAGGGAGACAGCCTGAATTTCTAATGTAAAAAAAAACCACACACATTTGTCAGGAAAAGCCAAAAACCCAGGCACAAAACCAAATCTGATCCCCCTTTAGACCACCAGCCCACAGCTTTTTCACGTTCGTTTGCCCCCGGGGGACAGTCACATGGACTCAGATCTCTTCCCACCCCAGCCAGTCCCGCTCCCTCCCTTTCTACCTTCACCTGGAGCCCTCTGGCTGTCTGTTGCTCCTTGGTCCCTTCGCAGTCGGCGTGACACAGCTTGGCCGCCGCTAAGGACAGCAGCACCGTCAGCACCAGGGGGCTTTTCATTTTCCTCTCCCGAGTGGGGACGGGGGCAATGGCTGATCTAAGTAACGAGAGAGACAAGGTGGGTGCCGTCCAATAAAAGATACAAGCATTTCCAGACCCAAACAAGGCCGGATTCCTTCTTAGCTTTAGTAGCGAGGACGCGGGGCTGCGTTCTAGTCCCCGCTCTGACACTGGCCTGTCAGCTGACCTTGGATCAAGTCACGGCCCCCGCTCTGTGCCTCGGTTTCCCCATCTGTACAACTGGGATCACACTACCCACCTGCCTTGGCACAGTGCTAGGAGAGCCACAGGTGCGGAATGTAAGAGCTAAAAGCCTCTACTCATGCTTGGGTGTGTAAAGGCTTGCCAATGGGAGCGAGTGTTATATAATCAGGCCCTAGAAGGCAAACCAGCCTGTTGGGGTGGGGGGCGAAGGAGAAGTGGGGGGAGCAAACACAGAGGCTAAAACAGAACGTGCAGGTATAAGTGGGACTGGTGCAAGGTGTGCATCTCACTAGTGTGGGGACGTTCACACTAGGCCCAGTGCATGGATGCCTAAGGCAGCTCCTGGCCCAGGTAGGGAAATCATCAGATAACCCCCCTTCCCCAGATCTCTCATCACTCACTCCTGTACTCTGACTCAGGGAGTAATTCAGATCGCCCCTTGCAATCTGCCCACCATCCGCACCGGCTGGGGCCAGGGCTGGCGTTTCTTCTCCCCGGAATTTCGGATGAATCTGGGTTGGATTTTAAGCCGTTTTTACCCAACAAGCTGGAAAAATAAAGTCCCAACTTTGGAAGGGAAAAAAAAGAAAATGCCATTAAAAGTCAGGAACAGAATGTCCTGGGGATTTGGAGGAAAAGCCGGAAACAATCAGAGTAACTCGGTGACCCAGTCTTCTTTCTTTCCCCTCTCTCCTTCCTCCACCTGGGCAATACAGGGGAAATTATATTTCAACCCAGCGGAATCTCCTCCTTGGCACTGAGGCGGGGGGAAAATAGGGGAAACTGGAGAAAATTACCACCAGCAATTCCGAGTGGGAAAATCCCTCTCCCGTGGATGGGATTTGACAAGACTGGATTTGGTTTTGTTGATTAGATGCCAGTCCCCACTTGTCTGTTGGCATCACCCTGCTGGGTCTGATAGTGATTCTCCGGGCTAATCAGTCACTGGAGCCGAATTTAACCCCCCTGCGCCCCAGCTAATCAACTCTGTTAGCTGAAGTGCATCTTGAATGTCACCCAGCAAGAGCCACCAAGGACAGGGGGGAAAAACCTCCATCCTCGGAAATCTCTCGGCCCTAATGAGACGCGTTTACACAAGAAACTGGAGCTCGAGAGTCAGGAAGGTGCCAGGCTGCCCAGTGGGCAGCTCCCATTTGCCTCATGCCAGCCTCTCCAGGGCACCGCTAAAGTTTGTTGGAGGCTGTCACAGAGGAAAGCAGCCAGGAAGGAGTGTGAGAAAAGGGGGGAGCATTTGGCTTTCTTGGGGTGGGGGGAGACACACCGTTAAGCAACGCGCTTCGATGTCCCACACCTATGCCCAGGCAGGATAAAGCCCACCCATCCAATCGCCCATGTTGTGCTCCACTCACACGTTCCCAGTCACACACACTCACAAGCCCCGATCCACTGACACACACATGTGCAAATACACTTGCTCACAGACACACGCACTCACAAACCCCGATTCACTGACACATAGGTGTGCAAATACACTCGCTCACAGATGCACGCACTCACAAACCCAGTTGAACTCACAGCTCCCCTGCGGTGCCTGTGTGCAAACACACTCGTCCCCCGTCACATGCATTCACAAACCCCGATCCACAGACACACCTGCGTGGAAATACACTCGCTCCCAATCACACACCCGCTCAGACTCCCAGCTCCACTGACACACTCACTTGCAAACACACTCACTCCCAGGCACAGGGACTCCCAAACCTGATCTAACTCATGGCTCCACTGAGGCATATGCGTGCAAACACACTTGCTCACATGCATGCACGAGCCTACACTCACATAGGACGACCCCAAAGCCCCTTCTCTTCCCATAACAACTGAAGGGTGGGTCGGAGATTCCCCCCGAAGAACACCCCCAACCGCAGCGGATCTTTTAACCTTTGCCCCTATTTTCACCCCTTTTCTAGCCCCCCCCATGTCGCTTTCGCTCCCCCAGATCGGATCCTTCGCAGCAGCTTCGCCAACTTTCCCCCTCTCGGTTTTTTTCCAAGCTGGGGTTTGGCTTCAAAGAAGCCAGCAGCCCGGCAGTCCCAGCGGGGAGCCGGCGGAACGCCCGGCCACCCCGCTCCCCTCCCCGCCTACCTGCCCAGGCTCCCCGCCGGTGCCGCGGGGGTCGCTCCGCGTTCCCGGGCTGCTCTCGGACCCTGAGCGGAAGGCGGCGGCGGCGGCGGTGTGGGGCGGGGGACGGGGGCTGCCCTGCTCCCAACCAGACTCAGCCGCCTCCAGTCAGCGGAGTGAACAGCCCGGCGCTGCCGGCGCCGCTGGGTTTAATAGGGGGCCGGGGCGGGACACGGAGCCACCAATGGGGGGACCCAGCGGGGGAGGGGTCTAGAGTCGCCCCCCCCCCCCGCCTCCGCGTTACACACTGTGTCATCCGCGCGCACATTGCAGAGCCGCCGGTCACAACTCAACACAAACACAACCGCCCCACGGCACACGCCCCAGCGCCCCCCTCCCGCTTAGTAACCCCCCCGCATCTCCCTTGCTCACCCCTCCACGCTGCACACAGGTAGACATGAGATACAGCCGCACCCGGGGTGTGTACACACACACACACACTCTCCACACAGATCACACAGGTAGACATGAGATACAGCCGCACCCAGGGTGTGTACACACACACACACACACACTCCACGCTGCACACAGATCACACAGGTAGACATGACATACAGCCACACCCAGGGTGTGCGCACACACACACACACACACACTCCACACTGCACAGAGATCACACAGGTAGACATGACATACAGCCACACCCAGGGTGTGTACACACACACACACACACTCCACACTGCACACAGATCACACAGGTAGACATGACATACAGCCGCACCCGGGGTGTACACACACACACACACACTCTCCACACAGATCACACAGGTAGTCATGACATACAGCCGCGCCTGATAACAACGCACGTGCCTGGGTGTGTACACACAAACACACAGACACACACACAACTCCACACGCCCCTTTGAAGCGGATTCCATTATGTGCAGGGTTTACACTTTGGTTTCCTGGCTCTCAGTCCCTACCCTGGCCCCGGCCGGTCACTGGTGCAGATGTGAGGGGAGCTGGCAGGCATCCCGGGGCCGAGGAGTATGGGATGGGTGGGGTGTTTGAGGCAGCAGCTGGGCCCTTTCCGGATGGGGCTGACCCTCCCCACCCCCCGGGAGGAGAAAGGGCAGCAGTCAACACTCCTTTTGTCCCCCACTGCCAGGGTGGGGGAGACTCGGAGGTCAGGAGGGCAATGCGGGAGGCTGCGTAGCCACATAGCAAAGCCGGCCCCAGGGCTGTGGGGCATCCAGCCCCCTGTAGACACCTGTCCGCTCTGGGCACCGCTCCACAGGCATCTCTGCCCCTATCCCCGCCTGCCACTCTGCCTCAGACAGCACTGGGCAAAGGAACCGGGGCCGATCAGCCGGGAACGAGAGCGCTCCTACCCGAGGGGCATATGGGTCAGGGTGCGGGGCCAACAGAGTGTGACGGGTAAGGGGCTCGGGCAGGTCTGTCGCCCCAGCTCCCTCCAGTCACAAGAACGGCTGTACTGGGTCAGACCAAAGGTCCATCCAGCCCAGTTTCCTGTCTACCGACAGTGGCCAATGCCAGGTGCCCCGGAGTGAGTGAACCTAACAGGTAACGATCAAGTGATCTCTCTCCTGCCATCCATCACCCCTCTCTGACAAACAGAGGCTAGGGACACCATTCCTTACCCAGCCTGGCTAATGGCCATTAATGGACTTAACCTCCACGAATTTATCCAGTTCTCTTTTAAACCCTGTTCTAGTCCTGGCCTTCACAACCTCCTCAGGCAAGGAGTTCCACAGGTTGACTGTGCGCTGTGTGAAGAAGAACTTCCTTTTATTTGTTTTAAACCTGCTGCCCATTAATTTCATTGGGTGGCCCCTGGTTCTTCTATTATGGGAACAAGTAAATAACTTTTCCTTATTCACTCTCTCCACACCGCTCATGATTTTATAGAGCTCTATCGTATCCCCCCTTAGTCTCCTCTTTTCCAAGCTGAAAAGTCCCAGCCTCTTTAATCTCTCCTCATATGGAGTCTGTGCCAAACCAGTAATAATTTTAGCTGCCCTTCTCTAAATCTTTTCTAATGCCAGTGTATCTTGTTTGAGATGAGGAGACCACATCTGTACGCAGTGTTCCAAATGTGGGCGCACCATGGATTTACAGAAGGGCAGTAAGATATTCTCCGTCTTATTCTCTATCCCTTTTCTAACGATTCCTAACATCCTGTTTGCTTTTTTGACTGTCACCCCCAGAACAACACACGTCTCATCCCGGGATTCGAGAGGCCGCGGTGCGAGCTGGCAAACTCCAGGTGAACCCCATTCACCTCCCATCCCCTGGCCCCTCCCTCACCCAGGCGCTCCCTTGGGCCCGCTCTGGACCCAGGTCAGCCGCCGGAGAACACGGCGCGGCTCCGGGGAACAATGGGACTCACGCCCCGCACCGGCACGGAGGTGGGGCAGCATTTGCAGCAGCAGGATGTTAATGAAAGAGGAGCAAGGCCAGAGGAGGCCTGGTTAATTAATATCAGCATGACCCCCCGCACGTAATGCCCCCCCCCGCACACATACATACACCCCCCCCAATTACAAGGGGAGGGATCGCCCCAGAGAGCAACCCGGCCTGTATGGCTCCCCGCCCGTTGTTGTTTATGGCTTTCATTTGCTGGGGCCTGTCTCATGGAGCCTGGCACAGTGACGCTGGTTGGCTGGCTGGGACGTGAACGGTGCCAAGGCAGCCTGTGTTCACCTGCTATGCACGTGGCCCCAGAGAGCCCTGCCCCACGTGGGGCTGGCCTGGGCATGGCTGGCTGGCAGCCAAGGGCACCGAGGGGGGTCTGCCATGAACTATGGCCCTTGAGGGGAGCCCTCTATCTGCTGGGTTATTAAGGAGCTGAAGACGACGGAGGCTCTTTTGAAATGCAGCTGGGGCACTCCCTGCCTGGCATTAGAGGGCACTGGGGGAGATCAGAGACGTGCAGCTCCCTCCTCGGAGAAAGGGCTACATACAGGAGGATGAGGACGGCTGGAGAGGAAGGCTTGGAATGGGCATTGTAAAGACCCTGTGTCAATGCCTGCGCGTGCATGCGCACACACACACACACACACAGTCTCACACACACAGCACAGAGTTAATTGCCTCTACCTTTCCAAGCCCACCTGGGAGTTCTCCCTCACGCTGCCAAGATAAGTTGTCAGCACCCGATGTTCAGACGGTGACAGGTGGGGACAGAAAGTCTCGCGCTGACTTTGACGAGTGCAGCACAAAGAAAGGAAGGAGAAAACAAAGACAAGGAAGGGAAAACGGGACCCAGGCAGCCGGCCAGGACAGCCTCAGGGAGGGTGGGCATGGACTCCGCCCACGCAGCATGGCTGGCGGGAAGGTCTCCATCCTCACAGAAGAGGATGCTCGGCAGTGAGAAAACCTGCAAGACCTTTCCATCCCCAGTGCCCATCCCTGCCCATAGTGCATTGTGGGGCATGGTGTTAACGTCGCAAGATCACTGCAGTGTCGCTCAGTGATAGGAGGCGCTAGCCGCATGGACAACTTAGATGCCCCTGGACTCACCTTTTGCTCACAGTGTTCCCCACCATGGCTACAAAGCTAGAGATTTGACATCCTCTGCACCGTCCTGTGCTGGATCCCAGAGCATCGGTGCCATCAGCACCTGCTTGGACAGCAGGGCCCAACTCTTACCGCCACTGCAAGGTGCCTGCAGGCTGGAAGAGAGCATTCTGGGTAGCAATATGCAAATAAGCCTCCACACTATCTGTCTCTTCCTTTGGTGAGGCAGAGCCTAAGGAGCCCCGCATAGCTCCCCGCTCTTCCTTAAGTGTGTTTCACACCCAAGGCCTGTGCCGCAGATGGGCTGGAGATGTAACGCAAACGACTCTGAACAGCGAGCCTTGGGTTCCTTCCCGGAGCCTCCCCCCGGCTCCCGGCTCCGCTAGTGTCAGAGCGGCTGCCACGGCCAATTACTCCTAATAAGCAACACGCCAGAAAGAACTAGGTCAATTAGCTCACGCCACGGGAGGCCCTCAACATCAACAGCTTCATGCACCCGCGCACACACGCTGCACAGTCCCCAGCCCTCAAGACAGAATCCGGGAAGCTGCCCCAGCCAGGGACTGAACCAGAAGGGAGAGCTTTGAACCCCTTTGCGGCTTGATGGTGTCAAGCAACTGCTGCAGATGCCGGTGACTCCCCTTTCCCGGTAGCATGAGGGTGGCATCTAGGAGATGTGACTTGCGAGCCAGGCCCCGTCGCGCCCGGTGCTGTACAAACGCAGTCTCCCTGCCCTCCAGGAAGGATCAGCAGCTCCTCTTTCCCCGCAGCGAAGCAGAGAAATCAAGGGATTTGCCCAAGGAGTCGGAATCAAACTCAGGGGTTCCCAAATCCCAGAGCACGGCTCAACCTCCATCCCATTTCTCCTCTCTGCTGCCATCAGCCCAGCGACCCAGCCTTGTCTCTCCCACAAACACCCTGCTCCTTGCGTGGCTTCCTCTCACCTGCATAACCGTCTGGCCTAGCTCCCGATTTATAGCCACGTAAGGGAGCAAAGATCCAGGGCCGGCAGCCGCCTGCCCACCCAGGCGCTCTTCTCTGTGGCGCAGCGCCAGTGACTTTACAGCCAGGTCGGGGAGCTGATCTTTATCCCCAGCAAGTGGAAAAGAGGCAGAAGGAAGCCAGCTGGCCCAAGAGATGGAGAAATGGCAGCTTGGCTTGTGAACAGGGCCCGGTCATGCCCGGGTCACCAGCGAAACCCTCCACGGCTTGAGGGTACAATCCATCGGGACCAGGGGGTGTCAGCAGGCACCCCTCAGATGCAACCAGGAAACCAAGCAGGTGGAACTGCCTGGCATTCTGCCCCCCGCCCAGCCACGCATGCTCCCCACACCCTGGTAAATGCAGCTTTAATCAGACAAACCCCTATGTAGTAGCCCCCCAGGGCACTCAGCAGTGGGGAGGGAAGGCAAGCCCTCCAGCTGCAAAGCACAACAGGCAGCTATGGGTCAAGGTCACCCTTGGCCAGCGGGTCGGCCATGAGCCCTTCACACTCGTCCATGGATTCAGCCTTAACGCCCCCAGGAGGTAGGGGCCTCATTTACAGATGGGGAAACTGAGGCACAGAGCAATGAGTGATATGCCCCAGGTCACACAGGGAGCTGAACCTGCGTCTCACTAGCCCCTCCTTGCTAACGGAAGACAGACCCACCAGAGTGTGCTTGGCCCAATCCAGGTCCGCGAAGGGACAGGAAGTGGGGCAGGTCGCTTCTGCCTCTGTCCCCCTTCCTTCCTGCTGGCCCGGGGAGGGTGGGGTTCACTGCTCAGCCTTGACAGCACCCCCTCCTCGCCCTCCTCTCCTCCGGCAGGGAAGGAAGACAGCGTGTGGGAGGTTAAGATGTGCAGGGAGCCGGGAACACAAAAGCTGAAGTGGATTGAGACGAGGTTTATTAGCAGCTGAAGGGGGCTGTAATTCAGCAGAGACAGATGAGCTGCGGCAGGAGGCAGGGCCCTCCGTGGGCACCAGATCCATGCTCTGGTGGGAGCAGGGGTGGGAGCAGGTCCCTTCCGCCCTGGTCCAGTCTCTGGAGTAGACCATGAGAAGCAGCAGTACGGTCTAGTGGGAAGGGCTAGAGTCTCTGGCATTGCAGCTGGGCAAGTTGTTTCCTTTCCCTGCCGGCCTGTTTGCCTTTGAGCTCTTCAAGACAGGGCGTGAGTGGGGAGCCCACAGGTCTGATCTGGGCTGGGGCCTACAGATCACAACCAAAGTGGCATGCTTTACAAACAGCCCCTCAACCAAGCTCCCTCTCCGCCAGGTGTTTTTGCCAATCCCCTCCCGGCTGTCTGTCCCCGAGCTAGTCCCGTGCAGCCTCGCTCGTGCCCCTACAATAGACGAACCAGTTCAGACACGTGCCCCGTCCATCCCCGGTGTGTGTGGACTCAAATCACATCGGGGGCGGACAGGTGACTACCTGTACCTTTGTCCTGGGGCACCTTGCTGAAAGGGGCGTGGCCCTTGCCTTTAAAAATCTGATGAGGTTCAACAAGGACAAGTGCAGAGTCCTGCACTTAGGACGGAAGAATCCCAGGCGCTGCTACAGACTAGAGACCGAGCGGCTAGGCAGCAGTTCTGGAGAAAAGGACCTTGGGGTCAGAGTGGATGAGAAGCTGGATATGAGTCAGCAGTGTGCGCTCGTTGCCAAGAAGGCTAACGGCATTTTGGGCTGTATAAGTAGGGGCATTGCCAGCAGATCGAGGGACATGATCAATCCCCTCTGTTTGGCACGGGTGAGGCCTCATCTGGAGTCCTGTGTCCAGTTTTGGGCCCCATGCTACAAGAAGAATTTGGAAAAATTGGAGAGAGTCCAGAGGGCAACAAAAATGATGAGGGGCCTGGAGCACATGACTTATGAGGGGAGGCCGAGGGAACTGGGATTGTTAGTCCACAGAAGAGAAGAATGAGCGGGAGATTTGATAGCTGCTTTCAACTACCTGAAAGGGGGTTCCAAAGAGGATGGATCTAGACTGTTCTCAGTGGTACCAGATGACAGAACAAGGAGTAATGGGCTCAAGTTGCAGTGGGGGCGGTTTCAGTCTTTGACCAGCTGGAGTCTGATCCTCTGCGGAGCAGCCTCTACCAGCCGCAGTGTGTCGCTCCGGTCCTGCAGGACTCAGGGAGAAGGACCTGGGATGTTATCTCAGCCGTGGGCTTTCTCAGCTGGTCCCGCCCGCTCTGCTCTGGGGCCCATGACTTCCCCACGGTGACATTTCGGTGCGATGACTTGGCTCATCTCTCCAGGGCTTATGAGTGAGCAATAGGAGGAGTCACCTGGCCCCCCCCAGCCAGGGCTCAGCTGGGCCCCCGGGGGCTCGCGGGGGTGGGGGGAGAGAGGCGTCACATCAGGCACCTGTCTCAGAACAGGAGGAGCAACCTCAGGGGTAAAAGTGTCGTCACAAGGGCATGTGCCCCTGCCCCAGTCAGCGCGGTTGGGGATTTCTATGGGGCTGTGGTAAGGAGGCGCAGATGCCCTTACGGGTACCTCTGGGCACCTCGGCAATGGGCACCGGGCAGGAGAACTCCCGACTGCTGCAGGGAGCGGCGGTGAGGAAGTGTCTTGTTCCCCCATCCAGGGGGCGCCACGTGGCCGGAGGGGGTCCCCCTTTCAGGTGGGACGTCTGGCTGCTGGCGCCGCTCACGGCCTGACAGCCACTCTCTGTCTCGTGCTTTGAGTCCCCTCCCTGGGGCGGCGTCTCACCCAGTCCATCCGCAGCAGCAGGGCAGCAGGCAGTGTGGCCTAGCAGATAGAGCGCTGGGCTCGGACTCAGCAGACCCCGTTCTACCCGCGACTCTGCCCCTGGCCTGCTGGGTGACCTTTGGCAAGTCAGGGCCCCTCCGTGCCTCAGTTTCCCTATCCATAAAACGGGGCTAACGCTACCTCCTTTGTGGAGGCCGACTGATGGAAAGAGGAGGTTATCGTATTCCACGAGGCAGCTGGCACCCGGCTTGAACAGACGGGTACGACTCACCCAGTGTCCCCGCCCCGCACTCTGGCTGACATGAGCCCTGTGTTAAAGAGAGGGCTGGGCGTGGGATGTTCAAGGGGACAAGCTGGGAAGCCCAGGCTCCGTCCGTTACACTGCCAGGCTCGCCGTCCATCCGTGCACCTGGCTGGCTGGGCCACACGGCATTGAAGTCCTGCCAGCTCGGAGCTGCATCGCTTCCGAACGCCGCCGGGGAGCTGGCACAGCTAGCCAATCACCGACTAGAGAGCGAGCCAGTTGGGGTGGGGGTCCCTGCTGGCTCCCCCTGTGCGGGCAGGGATCTGCAGGCCCTTTTTAGCAGGAGGGAGGGGTTTGCCTCCCTGGCATCGAGCTGAAAAGCGAGACAGCAGAGGGGCCCCGGGGCTCAGGCGGACCCGCACTCCAGCTAGCAAAGGATAAAGCGGTAATGCAAAGGGGGCGCATACCGCCCACAGCAGGGCCCAGCCCCGGGGGAGAGTCTTCGAGGCCCCCAGGGCCCGGGCAGGTTTTGCAGAATTTCCTCCTTTGTTGCAAAAGGAAAAAAAAAAAAGTTCATTGTGGGCCCCTCCCAGGGCTGCTGAGTTTCCAGCAGGCTCCAGGCACAAGAGTGCCAGTGGTCAAAGACCTAGAGCAGTTCCTGGAGGACAGGTCCAGCAATGGCTGGGATTGGGCAGGGATGGGGTCCCTGGCCTCGGTTTGCCAAATGCCGGGAATGGGCAACAGGGGACGGATCACTCCATAATCGTCCTGTTCTGTTGATTCCCTCTGGGGCCCCTGGAATTGGCCATGGGCGGAAGACAGGACACTGGGCTGCTGGGTGGAGCTGACCCTATATGGCCATTCTTTGGTGCCCAAAGCCTCCCTTGGAGTGATTAGGAACAAGTCGGGAAATGACCCTGACCCCATTCAGTTACTACGGAAAGACCCTACTGAGCGCCTACTCTTTGGGCAAACGCCCCATTGAGCTCCGCAGGGGAGGGCACAGGGAAACGGAGACTCCACGTTTATACCCCAGCCCGAGAATCAAAGCTGGACACGCCGGCTCCAACGCCGACGTTTGATTCCCCAGAGCGCAGCGGAGCCCGGGGCGAGCCGCCCCGATGGGGAGCTGCAAACCCTTCATTACTGGGCCTCAAATTAATTGAGCTTGGTCGGCAGCTTCCCTCCCGCCTGCCGCCTGAGCTCCAAACCCATCACGCAGCAGCAATTGCATCTGACAGTCTGAGCAGGTTTCAATTAGGTTGCGAGTGGCTCGGGGTGTCTGGCGGGCTGGGGAGGAGCCGCAATCAAACCAGGGAGATGGAAGAGCCATTTCCCGGCACGGCGTTTATGGCTTTCAAGCCATTTCACTCCTTTGTGAATGAGTCACGCGGGGCGGGCGGCTCCGCGCTCCCAGCCTCGGCTGTCTGCTCTTCACAAAGCCCTCGCCAGCCCGCAGTTAGCACGCGGGAGTTGACTGGCGCAGCTGGCAGGGGAGGGAACCGGGGGGGCACCGAGCTGGGTACGTGACTCACTAAAATCCAAGCGGGGAGATGGAAGGGAAGAGTCCCTGGGGGCTAGTAGGGGAGGGCGCCCTGCCACTTGCCAAAGATCAGCACCATCAGAGACAGGCTGCGGGAAACTGAGGCATGGGCCATCAGGCCTAGTGGTTGGAGCAGGAGTCAGAGGGGGCTCTGAGCAGCCCGTTAAGAGCAGGTGTGCCAGAGAACTGCTCTGCGTTCTTCCTGCGCGGCAGGCCGGGTGCTCTGTCAGCGTCCAAGAGACAGCGGGGTTCATTCTGGGGGGATAATTCCCGGGGGGTGGGTGTCTCCAGCCCTGCCGAAGGAGCGGAAGGAGGCCCCCCGAGCCTGGGCCACAGTCAATTAGAGCGTGAGCATCAACCAGAAGGAGCCAGAGTTAAATACCGAGAACTGGGCTCGCCTCCCCCTTTTTCTCCTTAATTAGTCCCATTACAGCGCCTGCTGGCAGCGAAGCCAACGGGGAGTTCAAAGGGATGAGGAGCACCAGGCGGAGGAGGGGAAGGGATTTCTACCTCTTTCAGCTGGGGTGCTCACAGCATGTTACAAGCAGGACACAACCCTCATTACTGGGACCCTGGAGAGGGGTCGGCCTCATTTACATACAGGGAAACTGAGGCACCTTTATTAAATTATGCAGCTGAAAGGTGCACGGTGGGTGAATTTTAGACCGGCTGTAATTAGCTCTGGTGGAATTGAATCAGGCATTCAGGGGGCTTAGGCAAAGCACCAGGGTAGGCCGAGGCCAGATGCCCAGGAGCCCGGGTCTATGTGCAGCGAGAAGCCAGCACATTCAGGAATGCACCGTCCGCCTCCTGGGGCCGGCCCCGACTCACAGGAGAATCATCCAAGCCGCCCTCTAGCTCCGCATTGGGGCGACGGGATATCTCCTCTAGCACACCCCAACAGAGCACCTCACTGCGCTGGCCAGCAGCGGATACTGTGCCCCTTTCAGGAGGTGGGCAAATGGGGAGGCACAGAAGGGAAGGGGATCTGCCCACGAATCAGTGGGGGTGGGGGGATGGGCTTGGCATAGAACCCAGGAGTCCTGGCTTCTAATTGCTGGATCTAACTGGTGTCTTGAGACTCCCGCAGGGTTCCAGCCCGGCACAGCGGAAGCTGCCCCCATAAACCCAGCCCACGGCTTCGTTTTTAAAGGGCCAATATTTGCAGAGGAGAAGATAAGGAGCTGGGGGATGAGATGCAGAAGCTAGACACTGCCTGGTGTTTGAGGGAATTCAGGCACCTGGACCTGGCAGGATGGTGGATTATCCCCCTTGTCTCTGGGATACACCCACAGCTGGGATGGGTCATCAGTCCTTTGTGTAGCGCTTCTCTTTGTAGCAAAGTCCTCCCAGAGGTATGGAGCAAGAATGGAGACTGAAGACAAGATGGACGAGCTGCAGCTGCTTTCTATAGTCTTTCCCAGGTGCAAGAACCTCTTTGTTCTTGCTGTGGAAACTTGCAGCAAAATGGAGTTTTGAAGTCATATGGGCAAGTCACATGTTCAGGAACGACTTTAGTACTTGCAGGTAGCAGCCATGAAGCACATGCTTCCTGGAACGCCCTCAGGCTGACTTCTCATGTGGATTGGAGCTTTCCAGGCTCTCAGTGGGTCTACTGTGTAGCTGATGGTCCTTAATGGGCCATCAAGCAGGCCAGGCAGAGCTAACAGCGACTTGTTTGGGATGTTACCCAGAAGCAGAGCACAAATTTGAGATACAGACATAACAGAGCCAAGATTCAGAACTTTAACTCCAAAAATGATTCACACATACCGATAGCATAATCATAATCAGCCGACCATAACCTGGTCTTAGACACCTCACATGACCCCCTTGCACCAGACTTGGTGCCACTACAGGACCTAGGTTGCCACAACGATCTATGCAGTCCCAGAATACACCAGGAATGTCACACTCCCATTCAGCCCATGGCCAAGGGCTCCTTTTCCCAGGGCCTCCCATTCCTGCTTCTCCAAGTCCCCTGCTGCGAGGTGTCTGGGCTGCATCTTGGCCCCCGTTTTCAGCCACGTGCAGCACCGCCTCCCTCTCCCCCTCCCACACAGCAGCTACCTCTCTGGTACCGGGGGGAGGTGGATCTAATGTGTTACCAAAATAGGCACCGGGATTGCAAAAATAGCTCCCTTTCCAGAGTGTTTACCGACCGTCTGCTGCCGCAGCAAACCCCCCACCCCATCCCGCATGCTGGCTCGGAGATTAGTGCACGGGGGTTGGGCGAAGCAAGAGGAGGCAGGCAAGGAACCTCCAGCATTGGCAGCTCCCCGGAGCTCTTGTCAGATGCTTTTTGCCGTCACAATCCCTGGCGAGCGCTCATCCTACAGGGTGTTCTATGGACCATATGCCCATCACCACGGCATCTGGGCACCTCCCCATCAGCAACTGATACTGCAGGGACGCCTCAGAGCCCCACCCACGAACCCCGAGCAGGGCAGAGTGCACCCCAGAGAGCTTCCAGTGAATCCATCAACCCCCGCATGAGGCAGGGAAGGGTTGTGATAGCTGTTTTAGATGGGGAAACTGAGGCACAGAGTGATTCTGGGGATAGTTTTTTTCCAATCTGAGGGCAGATTTTCCCCCCAACCAATTAAACAAATGTAATCCCACCTCTTGAGGCCTGGTGGAGAAAGCATTGGATAAGGGGACTCATGGGACCTACTTTCAGTTTCTGGTTCCATCACTGGCCTGCTGGGCAAATCACCTCCCCGGGCCTCAGTTTCCCCACTGCAAACTGGGGAGAACGCTACCGACATCCCTTGCCAAGTGCTCCAAGATCTGCTGATGACGAGCACTAGACAGCAGCAAAGATGAGTCCGGCCTCCAAAAATGGAGGTTCTCTCTAAAAAGAAGTTTGAGGTTCTATTTAGGGGCCTTCTCCCAATGGAGCATGCGGGGCTTGTGTTTGACCTTTTCCCCGCAGCCATGGAAGCAGGAAATGGATAATGAAAGTGGAGCATCTCGGTAATAACAGGAGTCCAGGAGCTGGGTCTTTACCGCAAGAAAACCAGGAGAGTGGGTCTCACTGAAGAGGGGCTCTCCAGCCACCCAGCTGGGAGGTGGCATGACACACAAAGAGCTGGGGGGTGCTGACCAGATGGCGGGCGAGGAGGGCAGATGTTCCAACTGGGCACTAGCCCCCAGGAAACGAGAGCCACTGGAGTGGCTGGGGGCGACATAGATGGGGTTGTTATAGCTGCGGGGTTGTTATAACTACAGCATTGCTAGGGGGACAGGGCGAGAGGGTCAGGCCTCTGGAATCAGCCCCACTCTGGAGGAGGCTGGTCTTCCGCTTAGCGCAGCAGGGTGCTGGTCTGATGGGACCCACCAGGCCCCTTGGTTGATGCTCGCAGCTAAAGTCAGATGCCCACCTCCCCATGCCTCAATTTCCCCATCTGTGGACTGGGGAGAACGCTACCCACTTCCCTTGCCAAGTGCTCTGAGACTGGGCAGGGCCCCCACTTCGCACCCTCCGTTTGCCCAGGATGCGTCTACGTCTTTACCCCGTCGCTCACCTACCAGTAGCCTGTAATTCTGCACCCTTGCAAAGCCCTGTAGGAGCCACTGGACTTAGCACCAGGGGACCAAGCTCCCCCCATGCCAGCACGGGCACAGATCTGCTCCAAAAGGACCCGGCTCTGCTGCAGCGGCTCTTTGGTCCACACCGGGAACCGGCGTTGGGAGACGCCTGGTCTCCCCCCACGCCCATACCGGGCAGGGAGCTTCTTGCCTACAGGGGCGCAGGGGAGCTGAGGAAGCCGGAGCTGGGATGGAAGAGCTCAGTAACCGAGCCGCGCCGGCAGCAATCTCTCAGCAATTGCTTTGGCAAACGAGCCGGCACTTGACTGGGAAAGCGCCCGCCAGGCTGGGCCCTTCTCAGCAGAATGAAGACGAGATTTCTACCAACACTCAGGCTGCGGGAAATGAGAAAGAGAAAGCTGCAAACTGTTCCACCAGCAACGGTTCGCAGGCTTCGGGGCCCAGGCCGGCACGCAGAGCAACGGGCTGGGGAGAGAGGCAGGCTGACCATGTGGTTAAGGCAGCGGACGCAGGAGTGCTGGGTTCTAATCCTGACTCTGCCACGGGCACCCTAGCCAAATCACTTTCTGTGTCCTGCTCTGCGTTAGCCCTCAGGGGTAGCCTGCGGAACTCACTGCCACAGGATAAATTAACCCAGAATCCCAAAACTGGGATCCCCCAGGCAAGACCTTTGCTATGAGGCAGCTGGAACAGTGCGGGATGGGGTGTGAGTTTCAGACTCAAACTGGGAGAACACATCGGGAGGGGGATTATGGGAAGAAAGGTCCAAACTGCTTCCCCCCTCCCTAGATTCCAGGAGTGCCATCCCATAATCCTTTGGGGTAGTTGATGGCAGAAGCCAGGCAGCAAATGTGTGGGGACGGGAATGAGAATGACCTTGAGGCATCCCTAGCCCAGATCTGCTGTGTTACACGGAGGGGCCAGCAAAAAATTAATTAGCTCTCCTTAGCCCTGAGCAGCGTCTCCGGCCGCCGTGACACGTCCCGTGATGGCGCTGGAGCGGGTCAATCTGACCAGCCTGCCACGTTTTCCTTTCACGCCTGCCCCTGGCACCGGCTGGGGAAGCGGAAGATGCCCCCCCAGATCTTTTCACACCTGTGCGAGCAGCGGCTCTTGAGAATGCCAAGAGGCCCTAACACGTTCACACTTTCCCAGCCTGCTGACATTTCCCCACACAAAGAGCCCGAGACACAGGATGATTCTTACCCCGTAATTTGCTCTCCCGAGTAATGAGGTTCCCCCTCCCGCCAGGTCATGGCCAGGGAACGACTCACTGGCCTCCTCCACTGGGGCTCCGGGTTCTGCCATGGCTCGCTAGGTGCCCACTGGAGCCCCCCAGCACCGCCCGGCCGGCGCTCCTCTAACGGAGCATCTGCGCTCCTTCCCACGAGCGCAGGGACGCTGGCGCTCTCTCATCCACTCCCCAGCTGGATCAGGCGGCATTTGAACCCAGGCCCGCTCGCGCACAAAGTGCGGCTCCAGATTTTTCAGGCCCTCACAGGTCATTGTCCTGCTTTGGAGCAGGAATGGGTGGCCCCACCCCTGGGATTTTCTCAGCGCAGTTCATTTCCTGACAAGCTGTCCAGACGTCCTGTTTCCTAGACGGCCACAGCTTTAAGGCAGGCCCCTTCCCACCAAGACTGGCCTCGGGTCAGACACCCCTCCATCCCCAGAAGCCGCTGCCTGGCCTCAGTTTCTCTCCAGAGCCCGGCAAACAGACCGGCCACGTCATGCTAGGACAATGGGCCAAGGGACCCCCGCTACTGCAGAATTTCCCCGGCAGATCCGCGCGTGTGCAGCTGCTTTGCGATTCATCCACCAGCCACTAGCTCTTCTGGGCATAACTTCCCGCCACCACCATTGCATGAATGGGAAACTGAGGCAGGGAGGGTTGGGGTGAGATTTCCCTGCCTGAAGTCAAGGGGAACGGCGCAGTTCAAGGAGCAGCCCCGCTACAGGGAGACCTTCCCAAGGTCCGCGATGGAGCTAGGGCTAGAACTCAGGTCTCCCGACACCCTCTCTGTGCCCAGGGATTTTTAGGGACACAGAGTCCCGTACACGGCTCCTCCAGATACCCACAGCCCTGGAGGTGCCAGGCTGGCATGGAACGGGGCCTGGTACACAAGCAGTATCCGCTTTCTGCCCTGCAATACTGTGACAAAGGGGGGAGAGTTTCTTGTTTTCTTATGGTTTGTCTGCAGAGCAGGTGGGACTCAGTGTTCCCAGGTGTTACGGGTTTAACGAGGGGATGGGAGAGGGTGTTGGTTGGTACAGGGGACCGGCGAGGGAACTTGGGATGCCGGACACAGGCCTGAAGAATGGAGACCCCAGCGACTGGCGACCGGGGGCCCAGCTCAGGAGTCGCAGCCGGTTCTGGCCAGTGGGAGGGACAATGGGCTGCGGGGAGAGGACCCTGGTGACCACATCAGCCGGTTCCAGCCAGAGGACAAGGGGGGGCCCAGGCGACCCTGTTTACCTGGAGAGAAGACAATGGACAGAGGCTCGGGGCTGGGGATCTCAGCTGCCCAGCTCGGGAGCGGGAGGGCTCTGGGCTGGAGAGTCTCTCCTCCTCTACAGCCACTTCCAGCTGCTGCCCACTCCCCCCATTATGTCCTGCACCTTGCGCAGGTGTAGCGGGGCGGGGCTAATTGGCTCATAAAGGGCCAGGCTGTGGGGAAAACGCCACCGGCTCAGCGCCAGGCCTGGTTTCAGTGCTCAGGCCCGGGACGCTGGTGCCGCTTGAGGTCATTGTCATCAGTGGCCAGGCCCAG
This sequence comes from Dermatemys mawii, assembly GCA_007922305.1. Lineage (NCBI taxonomy): Eukaryota > Metazoa > Chordata > Testudines > Dermatemydidae > Dermatemys > Dermatemys mawii. The sequence continues at coordinate 68,974 of ML677378.1, forward strand.
GGACTTCCAACCCGTCAGCCTGCCCTGGGGCGGCTGATCGCAGCGGGACCTCGGCGTGGCGAAATCCTGGTGGCTCCCTGCTCCTCTCCCAAACAGGCCGGGGACAGAGGGGGCGAAGGCTACATACAAGGGGCATGAGATGAGCTGCCCCATCATCAGTTCTGCAGGGGACACTCCCGTACGGATCCCACTCCCCCCCAGCCTCAGCTGCTCTGCAGCCCAGAGAGTCACCCCCCAGCCCCTCACTCTCCATACAGCTCCAGCCTGATTGGGTGCCTGGGGCGTAGCCAGGCCGGCTCTAGGCAGGGCACAATTGGGGGCGGTTCATGTGGGGAGCTGGGCCCCTCGCTGGCAAGTGAGGCCAGCCCCATAAGAGATCTGTGCCCCGCTGCCCGGCTCCCCCATTCCTTGGCCATGCCGCATCAGGCAGGTGCCCGCGCCAGGGCTCCAGCTGCTGGCCAGTAATTACAGAGCCTAATTACACTGGCATTTGCATCTGCACAGGGCTTTGGCTCGGGTGGGGGGGGTGCCAGGAGGGACGGGGGCGCAGCTGTGCTGGAGCCGCGGGCAGAACTCCAGGTCCTGGCTTGGAAGCCAGGCGCTGGCACCGCCCACCAGCACCCCGGGGCCCACCAGCCCGGGCACAGGAAAGGAGGGGGCCGGGCAGCTGCAACGGCCCCTGTGGTCAGCGAGGGCGCCCAGGGCACCCACATTGCCGCTGGGACATGCCAGGGGGGCCTGGGTGGCACAGGAGAGACCAGGCGCCTTCGTTAGCACCAGGCCAGAGACCCTGGACACCTAGGGGAAAGGGGACTTTGAGATGCCTCTGCCCCCACCCGTGGGAGCCAGCCACCTCCCCCAATGCCCCCTCCTCATTCCCAGCACCGGGCAATGCAGCCCTCCCCAGCCCAGGGAGTACGGGGAGGCTGCAGCCATAGCCTCCCCGGCTGTGGTTTGGACACGGCTCTTCAGACCAAGGACTCGGGGCTGGGAGCTCTGGCGTGTGCCCCCTGCAATGCCCGTTACTCGGCTGGCACCCAGCCCCCCGGAGAGGGCTGACGTCTCGCCGTCGGTGCCTGGCTGCTGTGGTGATGGAGGAACCCCCAAGGGAGGGTCCACCCGGCGAGAGGGGAGCCCGGTGCTGTGGCCCCAGTGGAGGTCTCTCCTGGCAATGCTGGCAAGGGGGGGTGATGGAGATGGGGCAAGCAGAGAACTGAGGGAAGAGGGACTGAGGGGGGAGGCTAAGCGGGCGCAAAAGCTGCTCCCCTCTACCCGGCCCCAGGCCCTACATCTGCCCAGCGCGCCAGTGACTCAGCCCTGCCACGTTGGAGCCAGGATCCTCCCTGAGCCCGCCCTGAGAAACCCACCATCAAATTATCTCCGCTGGTGGCTGCCCCCCCCCGGCCCTCACCACCCTTCCACACGCTGTCACCTAACGCGGCCTGACAGCCTGGCTGTCACCCTCACACGCGAGTGCTGGGACCGGCCAGAGCGGCCCCCGGCACCCCCGGCCCGTGACCCACATGACTGACCATAGGCCGGGCAGGGATATGGGGCAGAGGGAGGCATGTCTAGGAGCTGGGGGGGGACACCAGCCAGCTGGCTTCGTGTCCCAGCGCCACCCCTGCCCTGTGGCGAGACCGTGGCCACTTTCTGCCCCACTCTGTGCCCTCGTGTCCCCTCCCCCGCCTTCCCTATGTAGCGCCTACGGGCTTTGAGACACGGGCCCTGTACATCGCCTGGCGCGGCATGACCCGGCTCTCCTGAACACTACGTAATACTCCGAGCTAGCAAAGCCCGTGGACGCAGCCTTCCCAGAAGAGACGCGCCCTGCCAACCTCCCGGGCTGGACGGGGCCAGCGGCAGCTGGGGAAACCTCCCCCCGCGCTCGCCCACTAAACCCCTGCACCCAGAGCCAGGAATGGAACCTGAGCCCCCGGCCCCTAAGTGGGGGGAGCCTACGCCCCACGGCACAGCTTGAGATTGGCTGTGCCAACTGCTCCACCTGCTGGCTTGGAAAAAGGAAGCCGGGGTGGCCGAGTAGAGCCAGCAGCCGTGATGGTGTCGTGCCCCTATGCGTGCCCCTCTGCATGCCCGCAGTACCCGAAGCGGCAGTAAAACTGCCCCTATTCTGGGAGCTGGTCTGGCCGTACCGCCGGTGTCTCTGCTCCTCAGCCGAGGCCGGTGGCCTCTGTGCCCTGTCACCCTGGTGTCTGATTAATGGCACTGGACTCAGGGTGCCAGGGTTTGATCCCCCCCTCCGCCCTGAGCTTCCCAAGTGACCTAGCCTAAGGCGAGTCCCGTGGGCGATATTTCCGGGAGCCCCTCGGGGCCGAGCTGGCTCTCCCCGGGGGTCTGAGCAGCGCCCGGCACAGCCAGGCCGCTGGCATGACTGTAAGACGCACAACGGCACCAGAACCCATCCGACATGCTGCGACATTTAATGCTATTGGCCCCAATCCCTGCAGGGAGCCGGCCTCGAGCGAAGACGATCCTGCCCCCGCCTGGCCAGGGAAGGGCTCTCACCACACTGGCTGCCAGGGTTTGCTGAGAGGCTGGCAGGGATCAGAGCAGAAGGAGGAAGGTCTGTGCCCCGGGCCGGGCGGGATCGCACCCTGTCCTGGGTCCTCTTCCCAGCCATCCCTGCCATGCAGCGCGGCCGGTGTGCCTCAGTGGACCAGGACTTCCATCTTGTGGCTGCCTTTCTTTTTGCAGACGGGTGCCGCCCCGTTCTTCTCAGCCGTCTTCACGATGCGGATGGCTACGCTGCCCTTGCTGAACTGCATGGAGAACCTGAACGGGCCCCCCGGGTCCACTGAGATCCTGCTCTGGGTCCCAGTCCCACCCTTCCCTTCCCCCCAGGGATGCCCGACACGCCGCCCCCGGAGTGGCAAGGAGCGCTGGGCTGCCCCGGCCAACGCAGATCTGGACTGAGACGCTAAACACCAGCACGGTGGCCATGACCCTGCTTGGGCTGACAGTGGAATTCGAACCCACGGTCCCCGTCGCGCTAGAAGCACGAGCCTTCAACCCACTGGAGCTAGAGGATTGGGTCCCTCAGCCAGCAGCGGTAATAGACTCTTATCTCCTTCCAGACAAGCCACCAGAGGGCGACAGAGACCATCACGCGCCGAGGGTAGGTGACAGTTGTGCCCATCGGCCCAATCGGAAGCCTCCTCTTCCCCACCCCACACCCAGCTCAGACTCCGCCCACCCACCCTTCTGGCCAATCCCTGCCCTTACTCATCAGCCACTTGGAGGTTCAGCGCCTTGGCGGTGGTCTCCAGCAGCGTCTGGTGGAGCCTGGTGACGAGTTCGATCAGGTGGTCGCTGACGAGGAGGAAGTCCCCCTTGGTCCCCACCGTGGAGGTCTAAGGAGGGGGAGCAAACACAGGGACGACCCCCCCAACACTTCAGCTCGCTGCGGGGGGGAGAGGCGGGGGTCTCCAGGCACCTCCCCGCCCCGCTGGCAGCCCCGGGCTTGTGGGACGGCGGCACTGCCCAAGACTCAGGGACTGACGCGGTAGTGAACCCACGTTGCACGGAGGGGGAATGGGCCACGCCCCCTGTCCGCTCGCGACAGCCTCCCCCTCTGGAAAATCCTTTCCCATGATCCCCTGGGGGAAGCGGGTGACCCTTTCCCACCATGCCCCAGTTGTGGGTTTGAAAGGGTCCCACAGAGCCCCTTGTGCCCTGTCTCCCCACCCCCTGGACTCCCCTGGGGCCATACCCCATCGAGGTGCAAGACGAAGAAGCCGTCGGAGAAGCGGGTGACCGAGACGCTCCGGATGTCGCTCAGGCTGATCACGGTTTTGGGCTGCGCGGCCTTGGGGTCGGCCAGGATGACGTGATTCTTGGTGAGCAGGAAGAGCCGGGGGACCGTCTGCAAAGGAGCCGGGAGGAGGGTGAGGGCGGGGGAGGGGGACCTGCCAGACACTTCGGGGGGGCGTGTCAGGCCGGCACCCCCCACCCTCACTCTGCACCAAAGGGGCCAAGACACCAAGTCCTGGGAGAGTCCTCAACACTCAGCTGGGGTGCCCTGCCCGGCCTGTCGGGGCCCGATCCCAAGCAGCGTGGCCTCGAGGGGAGCGCCCGGGACAGGCCACCGGGGCTCTGTTCCCAGCTTGGGCAAATCACTGCCCAGTTCAGTGCCTCAGTTTCCCCCTATAAAAGAGGGACGACTATACTGCCCTCCCTTGGGACGCGCTTGGCGATCTCTGGGTGCAAAGTGCTAGCTAAGAGGGAGGGTTTCCTCACCCCAGGACCAGGGAGGGGGACGGGGACTAGCCGGGCCTGGGGACACCGGGGCGACACACAGGAAGCCAGGGGCTTGGGGCAGGCTCCCAGCAGAGACCTGGGGGAGGCGAGGTTCCCCCACGGAGGCTCTGGGCACAGGCCCCTCGGCCGCCCCACCTTGCCGTTGGCCCGGTTGACTTTTCGCACGGTGTCGGCCAGGACCAGCTTCCCCTGGGCCGCGGCCTGGAGCGCCCGGTACTTGGGGTTCTTCTGGAGACCCAGGTACTCGCCCTGGAAGGACTGCTGGAGGCTGGAAGAGACCAAGCGGGACCCATGAGCCGTCCGGCTGCCCCCCCCTCGCCCCGCACCCCTCGCTTTAAATTACCAGCGGGAGTCCTGCTGCCCCACCCCCACTCTGGGATTGGGAGTCCCCCCCGAGAACTGAGCCCCCCCCATGCTAACCTCTTGGCATACAGGGTCTTCTTGTCTTTGAAGAGCTGGCTGGCACACAGCTTGTCCTGCAGGAGAGCCGTCCGCTGCGGCGTCAGCCGGTCCCGGTACTTCTTACACTGCCGAGGGCAGGAGGAAGCCGGGTCAGGCCCGGAAACCGGATCCCGCCTGCAGAGAGGGTAAGTGGGGGGGCCCACCGGGATCCGGGGGGAGGGAATAACAAGCACGACGCCCGTAGGGAGCTCCCCGGCCAGGAGGAGAGGGGGGCCGATGACACACTGGGCAGGGGCTCCCAGAGGGAGGCAGAGAGGGGAACGGAACTACAGAGGTCACTTTGCCTGCCACTAAGATGCAGCCACCTCTGGAGCTGGCACATGGCAGCTGACGAAGAGCCGCAGGGCCAGCTCCGGAGCAGGAGGAGGAAGTTGCTGAACGGGGCCTGGTCCCCCCAGCCCTGCCATCTCTAGGGTGGGACTCTCTTGCTGTGGGTACACGGCACAGGATTCCCTTCCCCAGCACTGCAATGCAGCTGCTTCTGGGGTGGACATGGCAGCTGATGAACAGCTGCCTAATGGTTAGGAGGGGAAGGTCAGAAAAGGGGGGAATTGAGGCAGGCCGGGTGGGGCTCTGTGGGGAATCTGGGGTTCAGACCCGCTCCCCGCCGTGGTGCCAGTCATGGGATGAGCAGCCAGCACCGGGTTTCGGCCTCGCCGTGCGGAGCCTCAGACCTTCCAGAGGTAGAATATTTTCTTCAGTTCCTCGTTGGTGTTCGCCAGGAACTTGTAGGGGGCGGGGGGCCAGCTGTGATCCATCACGGCCATGGGGGGAAGGTTATTCCGCAGCCCCAGGAAAAACTTCTGCACCTGTGGGAAACGGGGAGCAGAAAACACGGGGGGTGAAAACACAGAACGTTCTAGACCGAAAACGGCGCGGTTCTAGAGCGGGAATACTGTCATATGGGTTTGAGTCCAACATGGGAGCCGGCACCCCCCTAGAAGGGAGAGGGCCCCGTGCCCCATTTCCCACTGCACCGAGCCAGCCAGTCCCTGCCCTGGGGCTGGATCGGAGCCGGCAGCCCACAGAGGGGACAGGCCCCGTGTCCTGGTCCCAATCCCCTAAGCAGTTCAGCACCCACTTGGGAGGATTTCCAGCCCGTTGTCCGTTCTGGCCCCACTCACCAGTCTCCGGTAGATGAAATTGGCCAGTGTGGCAGATGCCCCGGAGCGGAAATATTTCTTGTATTCCTTCCGCGTCTGCAAAGGGAGACGATCCCGTGAGCAGCCCCACAGCGGGCCGGGGCAACGGAGGGAACCTGCCTCTCTCCTGGCTAACTCCACTCGCTTTCCTCCTGGGCTCGCCCGTGGGGCAGGCGTCCCACCGCGCTCCCTACCCAGCTGCCCCAGACCCGGGGCCGGCCATCCCCAGGAGAGTCCCCTTCCCAGCCACGGCCGGGCTCTGGAGCGGGGCAGGGAGCGGAGAAGACAAAGTGCCCCAACCCGACAGGGGGACGGGGTGGAAAGACAGGACAGTCCCGGGACAGCGCGAGAGGCAGGTGCAGGAAACCAGCTGGCAGGGAAAGTAGCTGGCGTTCAGCCCAAGGGCCAAGCACGGGTTAAACGGGGCACTGGCTGCCCATGGCCCCCGGCCGCCGGCAGCGCCCCCAAGCAGGCAGCTGGGGCACAACAGCGGGGCGGGAGCGGGCAAAGGCTGACCAGAAGGCATGGCACACAGGCCCCACCGGGGCGTCGGGCCCGGGGCCAGCGCCCGGCTGCTGTTACCTTGTACCCTTTCCAGTAGGCGGAAATGGTGGCCGAGGCCTGGCTGCGGCGGTTCTGGTGCTTCATCTCCCGCAGGAGCCTGCGAGACTGCGGAGAGGAAAGGGCGAGAGGTCGGAGCCCCGCCGGAGCCCTGAGGAGGAGGAGGAGGAGGAGGAGGAGGAAGGACAGACGGACGCGGAGAGACAGAGAGAGCCACTCCGATGCACCAGAACCCGGCCCTGGGGGCAGCGACTCGGGTGGGGCCCAGGCCGGGGGTCCTGGAGGGGGCAACGTGCCCCAGTGAGGTGCCCTCCCCCACATCATTACAGCTCCCATGGGGTCAGTCCCATGCAGCCGGCCTCTTACCCGGGGCTCTGGTTTCAATCTGCCTCCCAGCCACCCCTGTCCCGGGTCCATGGGCTCCCCAGCGCCCACGTCCCACTCGGCCCGCCTAGCCGCCCCGCAAAGATCCCCGGGGAACGTTTCCACCCCACAGGGCTGAAGATCGGTGCCTCCCACCCGCTGCCCCCCGACGACTCGTCCCCGCAGCCCCCCGTGGGCTGGCGGCCCGGAGCAACGCTGGCTGGTGGGGTTGGGGGCTCTCTAGGAGACACGGGCCCCCCTCACCTTCCATCCCCGGACGTAGGCCTGGATCAGCAGCGCTGACCTCTTCATCTGCCCGAACCGCTTCTTCTGCTGCAGAGGGGAAAGTCCGGGTGTGCCACGGGCTAAGCTGAGATGCCAGCAAAGGCCAGGCACTGGGGGTCCTGAAAACCTTCCCCCCCAGGTCCCGTCATGGTGGGTTGCACCCCGCCCGCCCACCCCTCCCCTGGTGCCAGCCCAGAGCAGCCCTGTGTCTGAACAGCAGGTTTAAGGGGCAGGACGGTCTTGTGGCTAAGGCGGGGATCCCGGACGCCTGGGTCCTATTCTCGGCTCAGACGCCAGCTTCGGGCAAGGGGCCGATCCTCCGTCCTTCATCTGCCTACGCCGAGTGCCGTGGGGCAGGGCCTGGCTTGCCTCCCTCCTCCCTGTGTCTGGGCGCAAGGGGGCCCCAATCCTGGGCGGGGGACACATTTAAGAAATTCCTGGCGGGTTCACTGGAGAAGTTGTGTTAGCCTGGGTCAGGGAGGGGCCCCGATCCAGAGCAGGCGGGAGGAGGGGAGAGCAGCCAAGCCAAGGGGCTGGGGGGAAGCGGGAAGAGACGGGGTAGGGGGGGCGTTACCGCGTTTCCCCGAAACCAGGCCGAGATGAGGATCTGGCTCTTGCGCATCTGCTGGTAGTGAGTGCGGCACCTCCAGCCGCGGTAGGTGGCCTGGATCAGTGAGGCCAGATCTGCCACACGCAGCCGGCGCCGGTCCTCCAGGTCGAACAGCTGGGGGAGGGGGGCGCACCAGGAGAGTCAAAGCCAGGCAGGGGAGCCAGGACACCCCCCTCCCCAAAGCATGTTAAACCTTCAGGTGCTGCCTGCGGCAGGAGGCCGCACACAGACACCTCAGCGAAAAAATGGGTCGGCAGGGACCTTTCCCTGGTATCTGATCTCAGCGGGGCTGGAACTTGGGGTCCCCCCCCAGACCTGGGCGCCCCACGGCCCAGCCCCCAGGCCAGTCGCCTGCAGCCAGTCCCCTCTCTCTCGGGACGCCGGCTGGAAGGACCAGAGGGCAGGACTGGGCATTGGCAGCTGGACACGCCCCAGACCGAGGGGCAGCTGCCCCCAAAGCAGAGAGGGGATCTAGCTAGACGGAGGTTTGGGGACAGAGCCCCTCCCACCTAGCGCCGCCCCCCAGTAGGGCTGTTCCACTGCCCCCCACTCACCATGGGTGTTCCCATGTAACCCCCCCGTCTCCCCCCAGCCCGGCAGGGACTCACGGTGCGTGGGGTGCGGATGAAGATCTTGGTGCGCCCGTAGGCCAGTTCCTCCGGGGGGATGCGCAGGTCACTCAGCAGGGCCTGGACGCCGTCCCTGCGTCAGACACGAGGCTCAGGCTCCTGCCCCACGCCGGGGGCTGCTGGAGCTCTGGGCCCCACGTGCTCTGCAGGAAACTCCCAGGGGGACGCACTGGCCTCGGGGAAGCCCCCCCACTGCAGGAGCAGGGGTGGGTCAGACGGGGCGGGGGGATGTGCCAAGGTGGTAACCAGCAAGAGGGGGGCGGCGCCATGGGGCTCAGAAGACCCCTCCCCTCTGGGCACTGCCAGCACTTCTGATAGCCCCACGCAGGGTGTGTTGGGGGGCTGGTGGTATCTTCCCCCCGAGCCTTCCCCTTCTCAGCATCCCCCCACAGGGGCACAGCCAGCTCTCCTCCCAAGCTGCCCCTCACCCAACAGGGTCCTCCCAGCCCCCACAATCCCCCTCCCCCATGTGCCTCGCCCCCTTACCTGGCACCCCCCTTCCACTTGGGCCAGGTCTGCTCACAGAGCATCTTGTAGCGCTCCAGGCATGGCTCGTAGCCCTGCCGGTAGGCGTAGCCGGCCCGCCGCACCCGCACGTTTTCCAGTAGCCCCAGGTACCGGACCTGCATCTGCACCAGCCCGTCCATGAACACGCCGGGCTCTTTGTTGTCGTTGGGTTTGATGCACCTGGGCCGGAGAGGGGATGAGGTTAGAGACGGCTCCACTGTGTGTCAAAGCCCCTTCACTGCTCACAGCCCAAGGAGATTCTACCCTCCCGCCACTGTGTGTCAAAGCTCCTACGCAGTCGGGAGAGAGTCTCCACTTGTGCTTCTGTGTTTCATAGCCCCTACACAACTCACAACCCAGGGAGATTCTCCCCTCAAGCAAGTGTATGTCAAAACCCCTCCACTGCTAACAGCCCAGGGAATTTCTCCCCTTGCTCCACTGTGTGTCAAAGCCCCATCACTGCTGAGAGGCCAGGGAATTTCTCCCCTCTTTCTGTTGTGTGTCAAAGCCCCCACACTGCTTATAACTGGGGAGTTTCTCCCTTCACTCTGCTATGTGTCAGAGACCCTAGACTGCTCACAGCCAGGGAGATTCTCCCCAAAGTGCCTGGGTTTGAGAATGGCAGGCCCTGCTTGAGCCCCCGTCCCTGGCCACCTGATGTAGTTGGGGTTCTTGGAGTACAGGTTCTTCATGAGCGTGGCGATGGAGGCCTTGAACTGGGAGCCTGCAGTGGGGGGGCGCCGGAGGGAGGCTTTCTGGGGGTCCCCCTCGGGGAAGAGGGAGCGGAGCAGCTCGTGCCGAGCGTTCCACATGGCCTGCGAGAGGTCGCGGAACAGCAGGTCGTTGTTCTTCTCCACAAACCCCGTCACATCGTAGGTCACCTGCCGGGAGATGGACCCACAGCGTCACTGAACGGGGGTCCCCTGACTCCCCAGGGCCGGGGGGTGGAAGGGACCCCAGGACAGAGAGTCCTGGCTCCCAGACCACTCACGGCTTTCCTGCTCTAACCACTAGACCCCACTCCCCTCCCAGAGCCAGGGACAGAACCCAGGAGTCCTGGCTCCCAGTTCCTCCCCCCTGCTCTAACCCCTAGACCCCACTCCCCTCCTACAGTCAGGGGGAGTCCTGGCTCCCAGCCCCCTGCTCTGACCACTAGACCCACCTCCTCTCCCAGAGCCAGGGATAGAACTCAGGAGTCCTGGCTCCCAACCCCCCCGCTCTGACCTCTAGACCCAACTCCCTTCCCAGAGCAAGGTGCTCCCTTTATCTAACCACTAGAGCTTAGAAAGGACTCCCCCACCCTGTGCAGTCTGCCCACCCCAACCCAGAGCAGGGCATGCTGGGAACTCGGAGGCTGGCAGGGGTCCTGCTCACCTTGCCGGCGTAGTGGTGGATGCGGAAGCAGGGGCCAGCCAGGCTGGCGTCCATGACGTGCCGGGCGTTCTGCGTGGCCCTGCTCTCGTAGTGCTTGTGGCTGGCAAATACCCGGTTCAGCTTGGCCAGGAAGGTCTCCTCGGTCACCACCCCGGGACGCAGGCATTCCTCGTCCAGCATGGCCAGGATCCCGGCCGTGCTCTGCGCAGAGATGGGAGGTCACGGATCTGAACCAGTGCTCCTCACTCCTGACCCGCAGCCCCTGCTAGCCCAGCCCTGGGCTTCCCCCACCCCCAGCTCTGCCAGTGCCCCTCACTCCTGACCCGCAGCCCCTGCTAGCCCAGCCCTGGGCTCCCTCCACTCCCTAGCCCTGCCGGTGCCCCTCACTCCCGACCTGCAGCCCCTGCTATTTCTTTCCACACAGAAAAGGCCAATTGTGCCAAACCAGCCCCTAGTCCAGGTCACCTTCATGTGCAGGGGCAGGTGCCAGCGATACAGGGAAAGAGCTGGGGGGGGGGAAATGCCCCCTTGGCAGGGCCTGGGCCTGGCAGCCCCTTGAGGCCTGGTTAGGGCTGGTAGGCGGGGCCCATGTTTTGTCCTGGCTCCTCTGCCCAGCTCAGAGGCCCCCTCCCGCCAAGAGCTGGTCCCATCACCCTCGGCCGTCGCTCAGTCAGCAACTCACGTCCTCAATCAAGCTGCAGATGATGCTGTTGTCAAAGAAGTCCACCGGGGTCCACTGGATGCCCTGGGGAGGAGAGCGGCCGTCGGACCCTGACCTGGCTGGCAGTGGCACCAGCAAAGGGGATGGCCCGGGGCCCCCATGGGATTTCTGAATCCCCCCAGCCCAGCCTGGCACTTCCAGTCCAGGCTGCAAAGCCCAGCTGGATTGGGGTGGTGGGGTGGGCTGGGGTGGACGGGCGTGGCCTGGGATTCCCACACCAGAGGCGGGGGGTGGGGGGGAGCTGGGGCTGAAATCTGAGCCCCCCTCCCAGTCTGGAGAAAGTTGCTGGGTTAACGGGTCCAGCAGCACTTTTAACACACGGCAGAGTCCTGCACCGGCACCTCGCCCCGCGCCAAGTGCCTCCAACCCGCTGACAGGGGTCAGAGACAAGAGATGCCCAGGCGGGATTATTAAACCTCCGACAGGCGGATCGGATGCCAGAAGCAGGGCAGGGCTGGTTCAAAGGCGTCCCACGGGGCGGCCCTGAGCCAGGAACTGAACCCGACAAAGCAGCGTCTGTCTGACCCATTGCTCCGGTCCCGTGTCCGCGCTGGGCCAGGCGGTCACCACGCACCACCTCCCTCTGAGACTCCCCCCTTCCCCCCCCCGCCCGGCTTCAGGGTCCGCCGGATCTCGGGAACAGGACATCTGGAGCCCCGGGACTTTGCCCGTGTTTATTCCCAACCTTCCTGTTGTGGTGCCTGTGACAAGCAGGGGAGAAGGGTGGACATGATCTGAAAAGTTTCATGGCGGGGGGGAGGCTTTTCTGAAGGGAGATACCTGGAGCTGTAACCTGAGATGAGAAGGGGAGGGGAGTTGACACCTACCCGGGAAGTGAACAAAGGAAGGCAGACGGATGGAGGGTTTGAAATCAGGTAGAAGCTGTCTGGGAAAGGCAGGTGGGGAGCCTGGATTCGGGGTCTCATCTCCCTGCCCCCCAGAAGGGCCTGACTAAGGGAGCCTGTTTGTACTGACAAGCTCGGAGCTGGATTGTGTTCCTGGCATCTCCAATAAACCTTCTGATCTACTGGCTGGCTGAGAATCACTGGGAATCCCAGGAAGTGGGGGGTGTGGGAACGGGACTCCCCCACTCCCCCTGACAGTGCCACCAAATCCACCTGCGTGTGCCAGGGGCTGAGGGGCTGGGCCGGGGTCACTGGAGCAGCTTGTGGACTCCCTGGGGGCCGGGGGGGGGGGTAACGTCATTTCCAACCCCCTGTCCCCGACAGCTGAGGCTGATTAGTGCCCTGGCTAAGGGCCTGTAACTTCAGGGCCAAAGGTCGCCCCGTCGGCCGCCCTCCTTGTGCCAGCACTAGGCGCCCGTGCCCATGCGATGTGGGCGGGGGGGTGCCCGTATCGGCAGGGGACCTACAGGCAACGGGGCCTGCCCGGCCCAGGGCTCCTGTTACCTCCCGCACGTATTCCTCCTGCTCCTCCTTCAGCGTCATCAGGATGAAAACCTGCTGCAGCTTCTCGTTACAGTAGTTGATGACGAACTGCTCGAAGCTGTTGTTCTGGGCGGGAGGGAGAAGGCAGAAGGGCCCGTGGGACGAGGATCGGGGGCCACGTTCCCTTTCCCTGCCCCCGCAACCCTGCCTGGGGCTGCCGCTCTAGGCAGGAGGGGGCCGCACCCAGGAAGCCGGGAGTATGGCAAGTTTACCACCCCTGCCCCCAGCTCTGCGGTGCCCCCTCACTCCC
>ML677378.1:81613-105445 GCA_007922305.1 Dermatemys mawii
CCCTGGGGTCCCCAGACCCAGCTCAGCTGGTGCCCCTCACTCCAGACCCACAGCCCCCCTGAGTCCCCTGCTAGCCCCGCACTGAGCTCCCCAGACCCAGCTCGGCTGGTGCTCCTCACTCCTGACCCACAGCCCCTGCTATCCCTGCCCTGGGCTCCCCAGGTGTCCACTGCCCCGTCTGGGGGGAGCCGAGCGTCCTGCCATACCCAGCACTCACCTGGAAAATCTCGAAGCCGTAAATGTCCAGAACTCCCATCACCTTCCTGCGCTCGCTCGAGTCCACCTGGCAAACAAGGGGGCTTGTTATCCACGGACTCGCTGCGGCCCGAGGGCCCAGCCTGGGCTCCGGGGAAGGGGCAGGGATCACAGGGGAGTGGATGGTTTGGCAGAAGAGCTCCAGCAAAGCCCAGGGAGGGGGCAGGACTCTGGGTGAGGGGGAGGGGTGGGGGGAAGGACGGGGAGGCAGCGCGGATGGGAGCAGGGAATCCATCAGCATCTGTCCAGCAGTGCAGGGCACCCCCCACCCCCCACTAGCTGGGCTCCACCCTGCAGCTCCTGAGCCTTGGCCAGGGGGGATCCCGCTCCGAGGGGTTCGACCCCCCTCACGGGGCCGGCGACTCCCGCACACCCACCTTGATGCTGGCGTTGATGCGGGTCACCAGCCAGTTGAAGAGGCGGCTGTAGATGTTCTTCGCCAGGGCGTCCCGCCCGTAGCAGCCCTGGGGGCAGAGGCAAAGGGGCTGGAGGCCAGCGGCTGCGCAGGGGCGGCTCAGTGGGACCCCGGGGGGAGAGCCGGGGGTGGGGGAACCTGCTCCCGAGCCCCACGCCAGGGAGCTGCGCCAGAGTGGCTCCGACAAGACACCTCCCCTGGCCTCACATCTCCACGCCAGCCCGGGCCAGGCCCTGCTGGGCACCAGGGAACTCCTGGGGCTGTGGGACCGAATCAGAAAAGCCCCAAGCCCGGGACAGCCCTGGCACGGGGGGGGGGGGGGCGGGGGCTGGGGGGGGAAATGCGTTTCAGCCCCCCTGCTAAGGGCGTGCGACACCCGCTGGGACCTGGGGGGGGGGCGCCGGGAGGAGACCTGGGGGTGCAGGGTTTGGGGGTGGGGGGAGGCTGACAGACGTCTGCCCACGCCGGGCGCGGCGAAGGGAACGGATCTGGCCCTGGGCCTCCCACCCCGTCCCCCCCGCTCACCTGGGCCACACTCAGAGCTGTCACCACCTTCTCCCGCTTGGCCTCCACGGTGCGGAAGCACAGGGCCTGCTCCAGGACCCGCTCTGACAGGTCGATCAGCTGGCAGATCTCCCGCACGGCTGCAGGGGGAGAGGCCTGGTTAGCGCCCCGGGGAACGAGCCTGGGGGGGCCAGGCTGCCGGGGTGTGGGGGGGTGAGACCGTCCCGGAGGAGGCGGGTCAAACCCAGGAGAGGGGCCCCGGGTAGGGAGATTGGGGAGCCCCATGCCTGGGCTGATGGAGCCAACAGGATGCCCGGGTGGAGGGCAGGGGTCCCATCCCGCCGCAGGGCCCCGCCTGACCTCCTGTGTCCTGGAGGCTGCAGGACTCCATCCCGCTGGCCTGGAACGCGCTGCCCAGCTCCACGTTGCCCAGTTTGAGCACCACGGCCGTCACCTCCAGCAACGCCTGCACCTCGGCCGGCGAGAACCCGATGACCCGCATGGCGTCCTGCCAGGGAGACAGATGAGTGCAGAGTGGAGGGGTGCAGAGTGGGGGGGTACAGAGTTTGGGGATCTGGGTGTAGGGGGTGCAGAGTTTGGAGATATGGGTTTAGGGGTGTAGAGTGTGGGGTGCAGGTTTGGGGGTGCAGGTTTGGGGGCTGTGACCAAGTGGGAATGTTCTTAATGTTCTGTCTGAATACTGTGCCTGCCTCAGTTTTCCCCCCCCCCCGGGTCACTCAGGCATCTAGGTGGTGTAGGATAAGGATGTGTCATCACAGTGCCCCCTAGTGGGCAGGTGTGACCACAGAGGGGCTGCAGGGAACGGCTGACCTGGCAAGGGTGGCAACTGGTGGCCAGGGCCCTCCTCTGCAAGGATCAGCCGGAGGTGCTGGTGCAGACCAGTGGACCTGCTGGCCCGGGAAAGAGACAAAGCCCAGGGGGTGGGGGTAGCAGCGGTGGGAGTGGGGGACTGAGGCTGGGCAGATGGAAGGGGTCAGTCTCCGGGTTGGGACTCGGGGGGGGTGGCTGGACTCTGGCTCCCCCCCGATGCACTTTGCTGAGAGTCCCTGGTGGTGCCAACCAGCCCCGTCCAGCTCTGGGTTCCCGGCGATGAACAACCCGTCTGTGTTGCCCGCTGGCTGGGAGTCCCTGTCGCTGCAGGGGGGTGGAGTGGAGGGGGCCGGGTCCTTTAGAAGCGTGTCCGGCTCCCCTGGGGGGACTGGCTGCGGGGAGCTCACGGGGTGACAGAGCCAAGTGTGGGGGGACCGAGGCGGCTTCTTGCCCGGGGGAGGGGAGTGAGCCCTGAGGGCAGACCCCCCCACCAGAGTCCTGGGCCTGTGACTCCACCACAGGATGCAGTGTAGGGATTTCGGGGGCAGGTTCGGGGGTCTGAGTTAGGGGGGAGCTTTGGGGGGGTCCCATTTTACCCAGACAGACCGATCCCCCTTCCCCCGCCCCCAGGCTGGACCTGAATGGCACCGAAGTTGGCCGCGTCGTCCACGCCCGGCAGCCTGGGATTCTCCCGGCCGAGGTACCCGTAGCGCCTGCTGTCCCGCTCCAGCTTCAGCCCCCCTGCGAGAGGGGACAGGATGCAGCTCAGCCAGGAGCAGGCTCCCGCCTGGCTCCCCGCCCACCTGGCTCCTACCCAGGTCCCCCCACACCTGGCACTCACTTAGGTCCCCCCCCACCTGGCACTCACCTGGGTCCCCCCACACCTGGCTCTCACCCGGGTCCCCCCACACCTGGCACTCACCTGGGTCTCCCCCCACCTGGCTCCCATCCGGGTCCCCCCACACCTGGCTCCTGCCTGGGTCCCCCTGGCCCTGTTCGGGCTGCAGCTGCCACAATGGGCCCAAACCATGTCCCAGGTCCCCAGCCCAGCGGGGGCACTGCCCAAACCCCAACTCCTGGTCCGGCCAGGCTGATCCAGACCAAACCCCCCCCCCAGCCCCGTCCCCCAGCCGTACTCAGGAGCTGGTCCGATCCCCCGGCCAGGAGCTGGTAGAAGATGTGGAAATTCCTCTCCCCTTTGACCTGTCTCACCACGCGGGATTTCTCCAGCAGGTCTGTGGAGGGGAGACACGGGGAGGGGTGGGGGGGGCCTGGCTCAGCATTAGAGTCGCCCACATCCCCGCCGAGGAGGCCGCTGGGGTCAGAATCGGTGCCCCGGGGGGGGGGTCACTGGGGGCAGACTCTGCCCAGCAGGGGCCGCTGGGCGTGGGTACATCAGGGCCCCGGTTGGTGCTGGGGAGGAGGCGGGATACCGGGCGGGGGTCCGGCCCCCATTGTTCCATTGTGCCGCGCTGGCACCGGATCCGTGGCCCTGCTCGCCGCAGGAAGCCGACACTCCGGCTAATGGGTGGAAGCAGCTGGGAGCCTCGGCCACATCCTCCCCCTTCCCCCCGGAAAGGCCCCACGGTCCGGCTCCGGCTTTAACCCAGTCCCTGCCGGGTCCCGGCGCGCTGCCCCTGGCACATGGGAGGGGGGGCGTATGGTGCCCACACGCTTCTCTCCGGCCGGCCCCGGCCCTGCCCCTCCCCCTGCCCACAGGCCCACGGGGAAGTGGGGGGTTCGGGGCACTTACAGTTGCTGATGACGCCCCCCAGGGGCTGGCCCTTGAAGTCAAATTCCACGTCCATGTACTTGCCCTGGGAGAGGCAGAGACGGAGGAGTCGGGGGGCAGGGCGGTGGGGGGTTGTGGGGGGGGGGGGGGGGGCTGGGGGGACGGGGGTCATGGGGGAGGGGGCGACGCTGTGGGGCTGGAGGCAGAACCACTCACGAATCTGGAGGAGTTGTCGTTGCGGATGGTCTTGGCGTTGCCGAAGGCTGCGACAAGAAGCGGGGGGGCTGGGGTTGTTATTTGTACCTTTCATGGGATTGCCCCCCCCGGCCTGCGGCAGGACGGCCCCCTCTGGGGTGGAGCCGAGGTGGGGGACGTGTGGACGGCTCCCGGCCATGCGGCACAGCCCAGGTTCGAGGCTCGTGCAGTGGGGAGGCTCGGACGAACTTGGGGGAGAGCCAGCCTGAGTCAGGCCTGGGACCCCCGTGACCTCTGACACCCCCGGGCCGGGCTCTGGGGCACGAACCAGCCAGGCCCCGGGGAGGGGGAACAGTTGGGACCCCCTTGACCTCCAACACCCCCTGGGCCGGGCTCCAGGGCACGAACCGGCCAGGCCCAGGGGGCGGGGGAACAGTTGGGACCCCCGTGACCTCTGACACCCCCCGGGCCGGGCTCCAGGGCACGAACCGGCCAGGCCCCAGGAAGGGGGAACAGCTGGGATCCCCGTGACCTCCGACACCCCTTGGGCCGGGCTCCGGGGCACGAACCGGCCATGCCCCGGGGGGCGGGGGACTAGGGGCTCTTCTCAGGGCTGGGGGGCACCCACCTTCCAGCACCGGGTTGGACTGTAGCAGCTGCTCCTTCACCTCGTTCACCTCCTCCCCCTTGCCGCACACGGCAGCCACGTAGGACATCACCTGCTTGCTGGCCTCTGCGGGGACAAGCCACAGTGGGGCTCGTCAGACTCCTGGCGGCAGAGTTCGGGGGGGAGGGGCTCTCTGCCAGGGACCCCCCCCCCAACAACCTCCCACCAGGCCCGCCACCCTCTGCCTGCATGCACCGCTGCCCGAAACCTGGGCCCTGCTCCCCATGGGGGTCGCCCGCCATCCCTAGCCCCCCCAATCCCCGGGCTCGGCCGGGGCGGGCGTCCCCTCCTCACCCGTCTTGCCCGCGCCGCTCTCGCCCGTGATCAGGATGCACTGGTCCTTGTCGCGGTCCCGCAGGGAGCGATAGGCATCGTCAGCGATGGCGTAGCTATAAGGGGGTGGCCGGGAGGGGGGAAGGGAGCGGGGTTAGAAAGGGACAGATCCTGCCCCCCCTGGCCAGGGCTCCCCACTCTCCAGCCCAGGAGCCTGGTTGGAGGCCCAGCCTGGGGGTGGTCTCGGGGGGCGCCATATCACACAGTGCTTGTTCCTACACCCCCACCCCCGCCCACCCTGCTCTGCGCTCCCACAGAGTTGACTCCATTATACACAAGCCCTTTATGGGCTCGTTGTCCTGGGACAGACTGGGCCGGGGACCCCCCTAGGGGCCAGTTCCGGGAACCGGCTTGAGACTCTGAGATGCTCCACGCCAGCCACCACGGCTTGTAGGGCTTTTAGTCACTGCCAACCTGGGGCCAGATAGAGCCGGCGCCCCTAGAGGGGAAAGGCCCCAGACCCCCTTCCCTGCCCCCCTGGCCAGATCAGAGCCATTGCCCTCTAGAGGGGACAGGCCCCCTGCCCCCTTCCCCGCTCCCCTGAGCCAGCAGGTCTCCGCACTGGGGCTGGATGGGAGCTGGTGCCTCCTAGCGGGGACAGGCCCCTGCCCCATTCCCTGACGCCCCAGTTTGGCCCCCGCCCGGCCCCCTCACATGTGCGGCTTGACGGCGAAGAAGCTGCAGTTGCGGTACTCCTCCACCGTCTGCGGGGAGTAGATGGGCAGGGGCTCATAGGGGTTGACGGAGATCACCACGTTGCCGATGTACGTCTGGGGAGGGAACGCGGTGGCCGTGAGCCCGCGGGGGGGAAAAGGGGGGGGGTGAGCACGCCAGGGAGGAAGAGAAGGGAGGGTGCCAGGGCGCGGGAGGGTGCCAGGGAGCGAGCCAGGCGCCAGGCAGCCTGCCACGGGCCGCGCCCACACCTGGATAGAGACCCCCGCCCTCTCCCCTGCCGTACGAGACCGGCTCCGGGCCAGGCAGGCACCGATCCCTCCCTGGACGGGTGTCACTCCTGGGGAGCCCCCGATCCGCCTCATGGCTCCCCCTGCGCAGCCCCCCACCGATCTGCCCCACAGCTCCCCCTGCACAGCCCCCCCCCGATCCGCCCCATGGCTCCCCTTGCGCAGCCCCTGACACCTACGTAAATCTCCCGGTGCCGGAACCGCTCCCTGAGGTTCTGCAGCAGCGACTCCTCCGACAGGGGCTCCAGGAGCACCAGGTCCCCAACCCCAACGGTGTCCAGCAGGGACGGGTTGGCTTCCATGGCCCCAGCGGGTGGGCAGGCAGAAGCTGGAGGGGAAGACGAGCACGGGGGGAGGGCTGTGAGCAGAGGGGTCCCTGCTGCCCAGGGACGTGGCCCTGCCAAGGGGTGCAGGGCGCCCCACAGACGGAGGAGGGACACGCCCCCATCCCCGACCAAAGGAACAGCCCTGAGTGGCAGCCTCTAGCCCTGTCTGAATCCATAGAGGAGAGCCCAGGACCCTGGGTCTGGTGGGTTAGAGCCCTGGGGGGCTGAGTCAGGACTCCCAGGAGGGAGGAGGGCCCAGTGGTTAAAGCAGGGGTGCTGGGCGGCAGGTGAGCCCAGAACTGGGTATGTGATGGAGCATTTCGAGCAAGGGCCTGGGAGTCAGGACTCCTGGGTTCCCCACTTGGCATGGGGAGGGGAGGGAGTGGGTCAAGCAGAGGATTAGGATGCAGGACACCTGGGTTCTCTGTGTTCTCCCCCCTTGGTGCCTCACGTTCCCCAGCTGTTGACTGTGCAGCAGCCAGATGTGGGACTGGCTTGTTCTTTGAGTATGAGAAAAGGATCGGGGGAGGGGGGGGGGTGACACGGCTGGGGACCCGGCGCAGCAGGAGGAGGCCGGCGGGTGCGGGGACAAAGCTCACGGGCTCGGAACCAGGGCAGGACGGGAGCCGGCCGCAGGGGGGCCCAGTGCCGGAGGGGTTAACGCCGGAGCCGGGGAGGCTTCCGGGAAAGGAGGCGTGAGTCAGGCCAGGAAGCCAGCTGGGGCAGGATACCAGCTGGGGAGAGGAGGAACCGGCTGGGCCATCTCCTGGCATGCACAGGTCCCTTCCCCGCCCTCGCCGGCTCTTCCCTTGCTGCTCCCTGCGGGGGACTGAGGTGGGGAGGTCTCAGGGCCAGATTGGGCCCAGTGCTAGGGGCCCGGCTTGCAGAGTGTCCCAGCGAGCCCTGCTTGGAGGGGGAGGCTATGGGGCATTCTGCTCTCACCCACGCACCCAAGCTCCTGCCCCCACCCTACCAGCCCCATGGGGTCGATCCTGAACCCCGCTGGCCCAGGCGGGCCACAGGGGGCAGAGTGTCCAAGAGGGGAGAGGCAACCGAGCGGACCCCAGTTCCTGCCTCCACCTCCCAGCCCCAGCGCCCAGAGCCTCCCACGCACCCAGGGGAAGTTAGGAGGGTCGGGGCAGCCAGGCGAGCCGGGATCCACCCCAGCCGGGCTGCAGCTGGAGCCCTGCTCTGACGAGGGGGCAGACGCAGCCTGGGAGCCAGCGTTGGGGTCAGAAGCGACGGCAGATCTTAGCAGCAGCGGGATCCCAGCACAGAGCTGTGCCCGGGCATAACCCTGGGCTCCTCCTGATGCCCCCTGTCCGGTACCCACCTCCCTGTCCCTATTTTAAACCCTCCCCGCCCTTTTGAGAGGGGTGTTTTCATAGGAGCCAACCTTCACCTTCGATTTACAACCGGCCGCCGGACTCTGCCCCGGAGCCATAAACAGCCGTGGCCCTTATCGGGGCTGCTGGAGAAAGTTCATCTTGCCCCCACCACAGCAAAGAAGGCGGGGGGCGTTTCCAAGGCTGCGTGGGCTTGAGGGGGCATTTCTGAGGCCTGTGTGGGCTCAAAGGGGGGGGCACATTTCTGAGGCCTGCGAGGGTCCAAAGCGGGGGGGGGCTGCGTTTCTGAGGGAGGTTGGGGTGGGGGGCTCAAAAGCCAGCCCTGTCTCCCCTTGGTCTGTGTTTTCCCACTCAGCCGCGGGTTTGAGGAGGAAGTTCAGTCTCAATGCAAATACACGAAGAGCCGCTGGTTTTTCCCAGAGCAGGACCCCCTCCCCTCCCGCTGCTCCCCTAGCCCGTTAGGGCAGAATGGGGCACAACGCCTCAGCCCCACACCACCACCCGCCCCATGCCTCTGACCCCCACTTCGGCCCTGGCTCGCAGAGGCCCGGCTGCAGGCCCCCCACCTCCACCCGCCTGGATGTCCCCAGGAAGCCTGGGAGGAAAAGCGTTTATTGCCCTGCTTGGAAGCTGTGGCCAGGGAGGGCAGGGACATTTCCTCCAGGCAGGGGGAGGCTGGTGGCTCTTCCAGGGAAGCAGAGAGGACTTCCTCTCAGCAGCCCCCCTCCAGCTGGCGCCAGGGGCCAGCAGGATGCCAGCGGGGCTGGCAAAGTGACAGCGCTCTCAGGCCGAGCCAGCCGGACCTGCACTCACCTCCCCGATGACACGGCGCGGCTGGCACCTCGGCGCTTCGGGCCGGTTCTGCGGGTTGCTTGGCAGAAGGGAGGCGGCCGTGCCAACCAGCCCAGCCCTGGCTCACAGGGAGCTGTCCATGGTTTGTGGAGCTCCGAGGCAGGGCCACCCTGCCTCCACCCCCTCACAGCCCTCACCCCACCCACTTCCTCCCCCAGGCTGCGAGGCGGGGCAGCCTCTGGCCCAGCTGGACTCGCCTGTTCTTTATTAGGTGTATTATGGGAGAGCCCCTGCCGAGCTCACCACCCCCAGGGCGCTAGGCCCTGTACACATGCCTGGTGAGATACAACCCTTACCCCCAAGAGCTTGCAGCCTGACTAGACCGAGGCAGGGCGAGTCTTCCCATTTCACAACTTGGGAAACCGAGGCACGTTTCACAGCTGGGGAAACCAAGGCACAGAGAGTCAGTGACTTGCTCAAAGTCACCCAGGGAGGCAGTGGCAGCGCTAGGAATCGGACCCCCCACAAAGAGGCCATCAAGTCCCCCCACTCCCCACCCATACCGAGGCAGGATTCAGAGTACCCCAGCCAGCAGAACAGCTGCAAGGGGCAGGGGGCTACCCCAGAAGGGGCACAGGACCCATTTCACCACCAAGCCCCCTAGAGGGGAAAGGCCCTTAACTCTGCCACCCCCCTTCACGCCAGACCAGGTTGGCGGAACCCCCCCGACGACATACCCAGCTGGAGGTTCACACAGTGAGATCCGACTGGGGCGCCTGGCACACACACACCTCCAGGCCCCAGGCAGAGACCCAGAATGGCAGCACGGGCAAGGCCACGGGTACAGCGCATGAGACGCACCAGGGCGTTTAGGGCCCCGCCCCAGCCATAAACCCCGAGAGATGGCACAAGGTCAGCTCCTCCTCAGTGCCCTGGTGAGACAAGCCCTGCTTGACAGCTGGGGAAACGGGGCCCAAAACACCTGTTGTGTGACCGGGCCAAGGTCACTGGGGAACCAGCCTCAGGAAAAACCCTTAGATGCTGCCACGCTATTGCCCTGCTGAGGGGCTAATTCAATGCCCTCCATTGCAGTAACCAAGGATTGCTCCAGCGCTCCCGAGAGCAGGGGGCAGAGCCGGGGCCGGGCGAGTGCAAGGTACACGGCTTTCCGGAGCCCGCAGGAACGCCCCGGCCAGGCTGCCCCCAGCTCTGCAGCGACCTGTCCTGGGGCAGCTCTGTTACCCCTGCTCCTTCCCCCTCGCTAACTGCATCTGCCAAACCAGCTGGGCAGGGACACGGAGCCAGCGACCAGCCCCGAAGAACAGCTGGGGGGGGGCCCTCAAAAGCGCCTCTTGCCACCCCCTCACCAAAGTTGGTCCCGTAAAAGCTCAGCCCTCCCGCACCTTGTCCCTCTGATGCCGTCCCAACAAGACCAGTCAGGATTTCCCGGCGGACGGGAACAGAAGAGTCAGGACAGGAGGGGGAAAAAAAAAAAAAAATCGCTTCTCCTGGGATTGTGCCTGGGAGCCAGGCCAGCTCTCCTTTGCTCTGCTAGCACCTCTTAACCTTTCCCTTCCTGCAGCCCCAGCTGCCCCCCCACCCCGCCCTGCTATTCCAACTCCATTGGCCCAGCTGTGAGCCACACTCAGTGCAGAACCTAGGGTGACCAGATGGCCTGATTTAATAGGGACAGTCCTGCGTTTTGGGTCTTTTTCTTATATAGGCTCCTATTACCCCCCCATCCCCACCCATACCAATTTTTCACCCTTGCTGTCTGGTCACCGTTTTCCCATCCTTGTTTAACACACACACAGTTGGCTACAAAAAACAAATTTTATTACAATTCTGAACCTGCCTTAACAACGAGAAAAATAAACTCTGGGGGCCGCTAACACTGAGAGCTGGCGACAGCGGGAAGCGGGATACGAAACAGGCACGGCCACAAAAAAATGTGTTTCAAATTAACCTGGGAATTGCCCACCCCGGTCAGAACCTTTGGCAGTTACGGGGCTTATGGGCAGTGCCAAGAGCGACGATTGCATTGCACGGGGGTCTCTTGCCTGCCTGCCCGCCCCCCCAGTCTGATTATCTCACGGCTGCGCCTGGCGCTACAATCAACAAAAGCTCACTGCTCCGACATGACTTCATGGGGAGCGAGCAGGATCGGGGCCCTGCGGGGAGCCCTTTCCCCAGAGCTGCCCCTGGAAGGCAGGTATTGCTCAGATAGTTGCATAGAGATTGGGGAGCAGCCCCCCCAAAACACACACGCGTTTGTGCTTAAGTGAATGCCAGTCACATACGCCTCCTGTCCCAGAGGAAGAGGCTGGGCTGCAGCTGGGTCCGAGGTCAGAGCTAGAAGAGGACAGGAGGGGTAATTTCAGAATCCCACCCGCAGCCCCACAGCTCCCATTAGCTGCACCGGGAACCGAGCGTCTGCTTGGGCTATGCAGCGTGGAAAGCCTGGGGCAGGATCTCCAGCGTTACCTGGCCCCTCGGTTCAGAACTCTCTCTCCCCTCTGCCTCTTGGCTCCGGCAAAGAACCTGCGGCATGAACGAGGCCAGGCCAGGCTGAGGACTCCGCTGCAGCCCCTCGCCGGCCCCCACATTCACTCCCCACAGCCAGATCTCAAGAGATCTGGACCGGTGTCTCCCCCTGCTCCCTGCTCTCCAGGCAGGTGGAGGGCCGGGAGAGCATGCCAGGCCACCCAGCCGCCTGCAGACAGGTTAGAGGAGACGTGCAGCTGAACTGGAGGCAGTGGGGGGACACGATCCCCTCGTCGTGCCCCGCATTAGCGCGGGACTCCCTGGGCAGGGTAGGCTGAAAGGGCTGGGCCTAGAACAGGGGGGCGAATGGTGCCGATGGGTTAGAGACAGGGGCACCCGCTCAGGCACTAAGCGGTTAAAGCGCGTCTGGCTGCGGAGCACTGTGGATGCAAGTAAATGAACCACAAACAAAGCAGGGGAGAAGGAAGCGTTCAGACAAATCCTGAAGCCAGGGTTTTTCCTCACATCCAAAGGGAGGCGCTCAAGGGTGCTGGGCCCAAGTGGGGCTGTGAGCGGTCCCAATCCGGGGTCACACCGAGGGGGAAGCCGGCCCGGCACTCTTGCCCCCGGCTGCAGGGGTGCAGCGCAGCACAAAGATCAGCACCAGGAGACAGTGGGGAGGGGTTGGGAGCCAAGTCCAGCTGTCTAGCCGTGTACCTGCCACGCCTGTAACATGCCAGAGCACCCCGGGGCAGTCCCTGTGGGGAGCCGGGGCGGGGGAGCCGCGTGGAGGCCTCCGGTCTCTTTGGGGTTAGTACGAATGGAAGCCTTTCCTGCCCCCTCTGCCCATTACTGACTGGGGGAAGGGGAGAGCCTGGCAGCATTTCCTAGCAAGAGAACAGGAACTCAGCAGCACGGGCCACACCTGTCAGTCCAGCAAGTCTAAAGTCCTCCTGTGCAAACAAACCCGGCTCCCGGAGGAGGAGGAAGAGATCAAGTTGCTGTCTCCACAGGCAACCCTCTTCCCCCCATCCTCTCAATGCTGCCCGCAAACCAGCCAATGCCCTGGTTGCAGCCTGCTGACAGCCAGCAAGGGGCAGCGGCCCCGAGCAGTGGCCACAGGACAGGGAGGTGGGGGCAGAGGCAAAGAGAAAGGGGGTGAGTTCTTTGGGCTCAGCCCAGCACCAAGGGAGGCGGGGGGGAATCCCTGCGGCCCAGAAAAGCCACCCTGCTCCGGGCAGCGGGCCCAGCGCTCTTGCAGCCACCGGGCATACCAGCCGCTCTCCTGCCGTCACCTGGGTGCTGCCCGCCTCCCACACAGCTGAGCACCAGGGGAGCAGGAGAAGGAAATTGTCTCTGTGGCTGGACAAAGCCTAGAGCGCCGCCAGCAGGAGGAGACGGGGGGACAGTTCCCCCAGCACTGTGCCCTAGAGCCAGCACTGGCCTCCTGCCCCACAGAGGCCCTGTTCAGGTTTGGGAAGGCCAGTCTGAAGTCAGGCTGGGGGGTGGCTCAGCCCCCATTCCTTTCTGCCCCACACGGGGCTGGGGGAAACTCTGCTGGCGGGTTGCAAAGCGATGTGTAGATTCCCCAGAAGGGACGTGCCCCCCTAGAACACCCCTTCTCCGCCCCACACATCCTTCGGCGTCTGCCCCGCTGCGGAGAGCTGGGAAGAGCCCAAGTGCTGTGCAGACGGGAGAGGGACCAGGTCTGGTGCCAGCCAGCAGGCAGAGCGTTGCCAGGTTAGATGGGTGGAGGGAGTGGTGTCGCTGGCTCCAGCAGGAGGCGCTGTCAGCCTGGCTGGCTCCGGTGCACTCATCGCACTGACAGACTGGGCTTGACACACACGCACACGTGCTCACAGGGACACTCCGAGAGCGGTGATTGTACCCCACGCCGGCAGGGCGCTGCCGCAATTCCACCACCAAATCCAGCCTCTCAGCTCCCTCACTCGAAGCCCAGGTGGTTCCGGGACACTGAGAACCCTGCGCACCCCTCCCCATCGAAGGAGTCGTCTTCATCTTCCTCAAAGAGCTGCTCCTCCACGAACGAGCCCCCCAGGCCGTACTCCTGCTCATGGACGGAGACCTCGTTCGGGGTGAGGTGGGAGGCGCCACCGACAAAGTCGGCAAACCTGGAAATTAACGAGGAAGAAGAGCAATTAACACAGCCCCCCGCGCCTTCCACTGTGGGAAGACAGAATATTGGGCTAGAACAGCCATTGGCCTGACCCCATAGGACCATTATGTCCTTTAAAGGTCCCAGATACCCTTAACCCTCAACCCCCACAGGGGAAATAGCAACCCCCTGGGGAAACTGAGGCACAGGGTGGGGTAGCGATCAGCTGGAAGAGTACAGATGGCCACAGCAAGAACACAGCCAGCCCTGCCCCAGGGCCACGCCAAGCACTCCCCTAGATGTGCGCAGAGCCACGTCCCCCCGGCAGGGGGCGGCCGGTGCCCCCGGGGCGTTTTACCTCTTCGGAGACTGGATGCGGGAAACCACAGTCCAGGCGGAGAACTCTGGGCTGCTGCAGTAGCCACGCAGCTCCTCCAGGGCCCTGCGCGTCTCCAGCTCCCCCTGGAGCCGGTACTCCTCCTCAGTCAGCAGGCGAGGGGGGCTCGGCTTCGCTGTGGCTTCCTGCACTTTCCTGCCAGCAGAGCGGCGGCGTTAGCAGCAGGTCCCTGCCTAGGGGCTGCATCCAGTCCCTACGGAGGGCGGCTGGAGCCGGGTCAGTGCTCAGGACTAGGGCAGGGGATGCCTGAGGAGCTAGGAGCCAGATGCAGAAGTTACCGGCTGGAATCCGCTGGCCGGGACTGCAGGCCCCGAATGGATCTATGGAACTATCTGCCCCCCCGTTTCACTCTGCCCAGCCCCACTTGGAAGCCGGCTTCAGGACCGGCACCAGAGGTGGAGAGCTGGTCACCGCTCCCCCAAGAGGGGTGACTCTGGCCTGCCCCAGAATAGACACACCCCAGACAGCCACGAGGACACAGGAGAAAATTCAGCTCAAACACCAGCCTCCATCACCAAGCAGGTGTTGGCGCCACACAGTGGCCAGGTCGGGTTTGACAGGTTAGTCAAACAGGCCATAAAGTCTAACCCTGCCCCTGGGGAGCAGAACCAGGCCCAAGCCCAGGCCCAGGCCGGGCACCTCAGAAAATCCTGCCCCTTGGCCAGAGACCCCTCCGGTAAAGGCCAGTGATGAACGTCCAAGCGACTGGCCCCCAGGCTCAGATTTTATGCTGCTGATCTCCGGCTTGGGAGGTCCCCTCTTAGCCCAACACACCTGGGCCCTGCCTGCCCTGCTGACATTCAGCCACACTACGGTGCCCATGCTTTGCACAGCTCGGTGCTTAGCAGAGCCAGTCAGCTCCTTAGCCTGGGCCAGACGCCTTCTGCGGGACCATTCACTGCCTGGCCCCAGTGGCCGGCGCGCCCGGCGCTGTGGACCCACCTGTAGGTGGCACAGAGCCACTGGACGGGGTACTCCAGGTTCTTGGTGCCAACGGCGATGGCGATCAGCGCCAGGGCGATGGGCCGGATTTGGATGCCCGAGTACATGAGCAGCAGGCCTAGGAGCTGCAGGCTCCACGTCAGCAGGTTGATGTTGCGCTCGTTCTCCAGCGGGCCGTACCGGTAGCACACGGCGAAGCTGGCACAGCCCACTAGCAGCACGTAGCCTGGGAGGGGGCGTAGAGAGTGGGCGCGAGGGTGGTCAACCGAGGCCGCTACGACCAGGCCCAGGGTCCCTCACGCAGACCCGGCAGCCAGGAATCCCACGCCTGCCCCGTGGAACGAGGACTGCACGGAGCAGGCAGGGCGGGAAGCACAGAGCAGCAGCCACGCTGGCCGTGCTCAATGCGCCATGCACCAGGTAACCGCGCCCCGTCCCCTGTGCCGCCGCTGCTCCTACGATCCCGGGTCCCTTCCCCAAAGGGCTCCAAGTCCTATTTGGCCAGGGGCCACTGAGCTCAGCTCAGGTGGCCACTCTGGGCTGATCTACAGCAGTAAAATCCAGGGTGTAGCTCAGACAGGCCCCCCACCCCTGCTTCCCGGAAGTGGCCGCCGGCAGCTGACCAACAGCCCCGTGTGTAGCTGCGTAGAAGGCAGGCGGGCGTGGAAGTCCCAGCGTCTCCCATGCTGCCATCATGCAAAGAGGCGAACCTGCCTTTGCGTAAGGCAGCGGTAGGCGCCAAGACGCACTCACCCAGGAGATATTGCCAGTACGACTTGCAGATCTCTCGTAAGTTTCTGAAGACCAGCTGGATGAGGTAGAGGGAGAAGGACCAGCCGCCCACCAGGATGAAGTAGATGGGACTTTTCTAGGGCAGATGGAAAGACGTGAGAACAAGACAGGTGCTTCCACGTGCCCCTAGAGCCGAACTGCCGCTGTTTGACGTTCACTGTCTGCTAGACAGGCCCTGTGTCCCAGGGCAGCATAGCCTAGCGGGCCAGGTTCCAGCCCTGGGTTCTGTTCCCAGGTTTGCTGCGTGACCTGGAGAGAGCAGCTTTTCTCCCCACACCCCTTGCTCACTTCGACTGCAGACTCTGCCTGCCACTCACTGGGTAGCGCCAAGGGGGCCCTGATCTCAGCTGGGTGCTACCAACCACATGAACCAGATCGGGGGAGTCTTCTGACCCATCCCCTCCCCAAACAGCCGCCCCCTCTCCTGACACCCAGAGCACCTCCACCCTGGGGCGGCGTGTTTTTAGCACCACCACGTGCCGCTGTGGCGTGAGCTGCAGCCCAGCGTGGAGGTTTAACCACCGTCTACCTCGCTCCGAGCAGGGTTAGACGTCGGAACCACCCAACCCAGCGTTCCTGCCTCTGGCCCCGGGCACTGAAGGCTCTTTCGAGTTCCCCCCAAGCACAGACCGGACCCGAGCGCCTCAGAGGCGGGAGTTCGGAACCAGATTCCCAAGTTACAGCAGTTCCAGGTGCCAGTCACCGAGGGGTCGGTTCTGGCTCCGTAGCGCCCGAATAGCAGCCTCACCTTGGGCATCACCTTGGCCATCACGTAGATGAGGATCAGCAGCGAGGCCAGCATGCCGATGCCGATCCCAGCGGAGTAGTGGAAGAGCTGACTCCTGTGGAGATCACGCATGGCAGGGGAGCATGAGACACGTCTGCCCGTGCGGACACACGGTGAACAGAGCTTAAGGCCGACACACACGGGACAGCGGGAAGCCAACACGCCTTCCGCCTTGGGATGGTTAACAGGAGCTCGGGGGGGCGTTTGCTGTGTCTTGGTAAGACGGGTCTACACAATGCCAAGCTCCGAGGAGCTACAGTCCTGAGCCAAGGGGATCTACGGTGTTGGGAGATGATCTCCCCGATTTAATGGCCGGGACACCAGGCCGCAGCTGCTCGCAGGCAGGTGACCAGCTGTGGGTGTTAGCTATGTAAACCAAGGGCTGCTATTGAGGGACGGGGCAAGGATGGGGCAGGCACCGCTCCGAGATGCCCCGCTGCACCTGGGCACAGCAGCACCCCAGAGGTCGCATTTCCTCCGTGCAGCCCAGGCTGTTAACACGGAGATCGGGGTGGTCGAGCGCACGGGACGCACAGCGGTCTGGTCTTCCAGCACGGGACAACCCACCTGCCCAGCAAATCCCCGCAGAAAAACAGGCCCAGGCCCAGGAAGGAAAGCAGGCAGAGCTTGGGGTCAAACCCTAGAAGAGACAACAGTTTCAGAGAAACCCCCAGCCTGGTTATATTGTGCCGGATCCCAAGTGACAACATGGCACAGTCCCAGCAGTCCGTGGGGAATAGCTGGACGTATCCAGCACGACGCACGAAGGCAGATCCCTGCGCTGGATACGCCTGGACATGGGGCAAATGGATCCAGTCTCAGTATAAATGGCCCCAAGGCCCAGCCATGGCTATAAACCTGGGGAATCTCAAATCCAGGATTCTAACATGGCTCTGCTGGGGGTGGCACCAAACTGCCCTGGGGCTGGAGGAAACAGATGAACGCACCCCCCTTCTCTTCCAGAGGTGTATAGGGCCCATACTGGGTGAGTGACTCTCTTCCCCCCACACCCCTGCCAAGCAAGGAACTAGTAAGGTCATTAGACCTAGGGCTAACGTGCTAAAACTCCCTATAACAGATACCTGGTACTGCCAGGAGCCCCTTCTGGGCCCGAAGCAGCTGGACCTAGCTCCCTGCAGAGTTGGGTGCCACCCCCTATCCTCACCCCCTGCCCGTTTTTAACCTTCTCCTCAGATCTCCTCCATTTGCCCCATCGTCTCAGGGCGCTCACCCCGACACCCCCATGTAAGACTAGCTGGGTTCTTCTAAACAACGTGGTATCCGGCAGTAGCCAGGTAAACCTAACCCGGCACTGCTGGATGGAAGTCGCAGGCCCCAAGCTGGCCTACGAAGCCCCGTGAGGAGCGGCCCGACCCCCAGCCTGGCTTACACCGGAAGAGGACAACGCTGTAGGTGGTTTTTGAGTCCAGTAACTCTACTTTCAGGCAGGTTTTCTCGCTGTAGAGATCCACAGGGATGTAGGTGTCGTTCAGCTTCTCTTGGAAGAAGGAGGAGATGAAGTTCCACATGTTGAATTCCTCCAGCTCTTTCAGCTTCTCCTCGTTTTCCACCTGGGTGACGCGGATCATCTTGTTGCTGACGACGCGGATCTGCAGACAGGAGAGGAGAGGTACTCGCACGCCCACGCTGCAGGGGTGGATGCAATGGAGCCTTTGACTAAGCCAGTGCGCAAGGGAGACAAAACTAGATGGGAATCAGAGCCGTGCAGCTAACGGCTAAATATTGATTGCTTAGCACTTTGTGAAGCACTTCACATGGGTCAACTCACAGTACACGGGGCAGGCTCGTCCTCTTCCCTGATCTGTGGTCTCATGACAACGAAATCACTGCTAATCTGGTGGGAGGGCCAGAAGAGGCGGTCTTGGAAATGCTGTTGGAGAGGCAGGGTAACCTTTCCAAACTCAAAGAGACAATCAAACGTTCACTTTGGTGAGTTTGGAAATGTACAGTTTGGAAATGTAGCTACTAGTACCTACAGCTAGTTTACCGAAGCTGTTAGATCAGTGGCGCTCAAACTTTCCAGACGACTCCCCCTTTCAGGGGTGGGTTGTAACCCAAGTTTCACCTCACTTAAAAACTGCTTGCTTATGAAATCAGACACAAAAATACAAAAAAGTGTCACAGGAACCCTGTCACTGAAAAACAGCTTCCTTTCACATTTTCACCAGATAATTACAAAACAAATCAATTGGAATATAAATACATTTCAGTGTACAGTAGACAGAGCAGTATAATCAGGTTGCTGCCCGTATGAAATTTTAGTTTGCACTGATTTTGCTAGTGCTTTTTAGGAGGCTGTTGTAATGTAGGCAAATCTCTAGATCGGGTGACGTGCCCCTTGGAAGAGGTCTGTGTACCCCCAGTACACGGACCCCTGGCTGAGAACCACCGAGTTAGAAGAACCATTAGCCAAAGAGTCAAGCCCATTTGCAGGTCCGTGCAAGGGCTTGGAGAACTACAGATGCTTCTCACTCCGCAGAGAAAACATGCGTTGCAGTTGCCAGTAACTGACTCCTCAGGAAGTTTATCCACATCCTGCACCTGGAGGCCTACAATCGCCTTCACATCTAATGCCTCCCTTTTCTCATCAGCAACAACCCTGGCCATGAGCATCTAAAAATGCGAGTTAGGAGAAGAGCTGGCCTCAGAGACATTTTCAGGGGACTAACTGAAGGATGAGGAAGGATTTCAAGGCACGGGGCCAGCAGCGAGAAAGTCTAAAGAGTGTTGCTACCTTTGCTGCTTGCTTCCTGCATGCACTTGCAAATCACTTCCCCTCCCCATGCCTCAGTTTCCCCATCTGTAACTGGGGGAGGATGCTCCCATCTGGGATCTGAACTGAAACATCCTTGTTAAAATTGCTGAGTGTCTGATTGTACAAACTTCTCTCAATGGGCTTGTTTTATTCACTCCCTGATGTGCTCGTCCGGCAGTTTCGCCTTTGATAGCTTGACGCAATTAATTATGAAACCTATGGTTCTCTGATGGAATTCCATCCCCCCACCTCTGGCCAGAAGAGGCTGATGTGAAGAACAGTGCCCCAACTCTCAACAGACCGAGAAATCATGACTCAAAGTGTCCTGACAGACGCTTGCCTCTTCTGCCAGTTAGATGCCACCTCAGGGCAGCCGCTGTGAGAAACTAAGACAGCGTCTGCCTGCTGTGGTGGGGGGAGATCAGGTTGACAAGAGGTGCCAGGGGAGGAACAGCCCTGCATTGATGTCTGACGAAGCCTCAAACATCACTGTGAACACTGGCTCTTTGCGTGTCCCCCGTCCCCATGCCAGCCACACCACACTTCCTCCCAACGCTGGGAGGCAACCAAGCCCGCAGGCTCTAACCACTACACTGTGTTCCTAAGACAACTGTGGTCATCCATTGGCCTTACTGTGCTCCCACCTGCCTGTACATCCCCTAGCGCATTCTGGCTGCTAACCTCAGATAAATCACAGAACAAGAAGGGCAAGGCACAAAGGCTAGGAGCACATCTGGGACTGGCCCAGCAGTGGGAGCCCTTAGAAACTTCTTGCTTGGACCCCTCCCTGTGTCTATCAGGGAACCAGCCCTTACTCGCATGCCCAAGGAGAGGAGATAAGGAGAAGAGGGGGTTTGGTCTGAGAGGTTCTTTCGCTGGTTCACACAAACCCGACAAAGCCTCTTTCATTCAGACTCTCGGCTTGAATGCAAATGCTGGGGGTGGAGCGGCAGAGAAAGAGACAGACAGGCGGCAGGCAAAGTGGTCGTGGGTTCCTACCTGTATCCGGGTCCAGATGTCGTGCCATTTCGGGGTCTTCGCGTTGGTGTAGCAGAACTGCTTGGGGAATGTCACATTGTGCGCCAGCCCTTCCTCAAGTCGGATCACCTGCTGCTTGGTGCCTTCGTTAGCCGGGGGAGAGGGATAAGAAAGGATTGAGTAGCAATCTATTCCCATCTATGTCTGGAAGCGAGCCCCACATGGGCCGCGAGGCCAGTCTGTCCTGTGTTCGGCACCAGGACACGAGGGGAAGTTCCCTTTTCTTTCATGTAGAAGAACCGTGTTCGTTTTGATATCAATACAACTGATTTCACAGGGCCCCTGACAAGGGAACCTGGAGGCTTTGGCATTGAGAACAGGTGGCCCCTGGGGGAGAGGTCTGAGATCAGGAGATGGGCACTTGAGCCGGGTCTTTGGGCTCAAAGTTCCTGAGTTACAGTTTCAGGCTGTCTGCAGACTCAGGAAGGTGTCCCGGCAGCACTTAACCTGTAGCAACACCAGCTGAGTGTGTTCTTCACACGCTCCAGGGACAGAAACAATCGTGGGTGGCTTGTTTTTAAGGGGAGACTTAGAACCCATAGAACACTCCCGCAAGCAACAGGTGGACGCCATGGCTAGGTCCACCCCCGCAGGACTCATGGCAGTGAGTTCTCTGGGAGCAATTCTGGTTAAAGCAAGAGCGAACATTTCCACCGAGGCTAGGGACCGAGCAGTCACTGATACCAAACAGACTGTCCTGGGAAGGCCAAGGTCAAGAGAAACATCAGCCAGGGACTAACTGCACCGAGCCTTCCTAAAACCTGAGCTTGACTCTAAGCTCACCAGCGCAGCTCCACTGACTTGTGCAATGTCTCCTGATTTACACCAACACGACAGCAGGATCAGGGCCCAATGTGCACCCCACAGAGACCTCAATAGAGTTTACATAAGAACGGCCACACTGGGCCAAATCAGTGGTCCATTTAGCCCCCAGTATCGTGCCTGACAGTGGCCATCTGAACCGGGTTGGGATTTGGGAGTAACCCTACATTTTTCACCAGTCATCTCCTCTCCTCAAGCATCTCGGAGCCCGGTGTTCTTTGCCGAGCTGTGTTGAAGCACACCAGCCCTGCAAGCCATTAATTCATTCAGCAACCACACTGGTGCGAGAAATTCACAGAGTTAAAGACCAGAAGGGACCAATGTAGCATCTCTTGCATAGCACAGGCCCTAACCTCCTGATATTAGTTCCTGCTTCAGGTCCAATGTCTGTGGGTGAAAGAGAACGTGGTGGTGGGGGAAAGGGGGAGGAATTCCCCTGTTTCTGCCAGTACTGAGTCCTACAACATGTGAGGTGAACTAAGGACCATTTTCACTCAGCTGGGAGAAGCAAACACTCAGCAACTTCAGCTTTGCTCCTGGAAAAAGGCCAAATTTAGCTTTACAGCTGAGACCATGCCTCAGTTTACCTTCCCCTGTCATAATACAGCACCGCTGTAGGCAGAGGATGGTGGTAGAAAGGGGAAGCATGCTGGAGTTCTGATCAGCGAGGAGGGAGGCCATTATTTTTAGTCGCTATTAGTAGCTTTGTTCATTTAAACGATTTCCCATTGAACTCTTCCTGTTTTAGAACCAGGTTGGCATCTGTAAATGCCTTTGCCAGGCGATGGCCCTCTCCTCTCTCCTTCTTAGGAGAAAGCCAAACCCCAGACTTTCATCGACGCACGCGTGTGTTGTGAAGAGGCTCCGGAGAGTCTCTTCTCAACAGGCGCACGTATCTCCCACGGAGATGGCTCAGGCGCAGAGATTCACTGCAGCCCGTGGGTGTTTGAGTAATGCTGTGTGACTTTAAACTATTTATCACCGTGCTCAAGTTCATAGGAAAGTGTCATTCCCCAAGAGGGGAGACATTAGACTGAGTAAAAAAAACCCATTCAGCGACCTACAGCTTTAGTACAGAAAAGAACACGACTTACATTAACAATCGCTAGGCTACAGTCACTAAGTTGTGTGACCAGACAGCGTGTGCTGCTCACCAGGATTAATGGGTATTTATTAACCCTTTGTGCTAGACACAGCTCTGTTCCCACTGAACAAGCAGCCCAATTTTTAGCAGAGGAGCAGTACGGGCCTAGCCAGAGGGCAGTCGTGATAATACATCCTTAGTGGTTAATAATAAAACCACGCTCGTCTACAACCCTTTTTATCCACAGACCTCAAAGCACTTTACAAAAGAGGCAAGTCTCACCCCCCTTTTATAGATGGGGAAATGGAGGCAGGGAGCAGGGATGTGACTTGCCTGAGGTCACCCAGAAGGCCAGCAGCAGAAGCGGGTCTCCAAGGCCCAGTCAGTGCCCTACCCACTAGCTCACACTGCCTCCCAAGAGCCATTTTTTCCAATCAGATACCCTATGCCCTTCTCCATCAAGGCAGATAGACTGGCGAGCTGCATGATAGAACTCACTGCCATTCAATCCACTCTCTGCTCCCCAGGGAAACAGAGTCACACAAATGGAAACACACACTCCCACAGAAGCTAACAGCATCTTCGGCGTGTCTTCAGGCACCGAGAGAGGTGCAAACATAGCCATGAAGTGAGATCATAACAAGAAATAATCGGCACTGTTTATAACTCATTCAAAAGTGTAGCCCAGAAGCAGAGTTTCAATGCACAAATTAACATGCTTTTAGGCTATTTCCGCCCAACTGCCCCCTCACCATCCTAAACTTCTTTTAACACCAAACACAATAGATTTCACTTTTCCTTTCCTCCGGCTTTGAAGAGAGAATGTTCTGGAGTCTTCTAAATAGATCAAAAGACTTGGCTTGTTTTTTCCTGTCATTTTGGTTTCCTCCCTCAAATGCTGGCTGTCCCTTATGCTAAGCCACACAGGAAATTCCTACATCTCATGTAGGAAGCTCACAGAGAGAAAGACATCCTCCTCCCAACAGAGGCAAGGAGTTTTGCCACCTCTGACCCTTCTGTGAGGCGAGTGCCTAGAGGTCGTAACTAAGATTGGTACCCATTGTGCTGGGCACTGCACAGGAATTGTCTGGCCCAAAGACTTCACAGTCATCTAGAGAAGGAATGGGAGACAAAGGGTCATCACCTCCCTTTTACCGCTGCCAAACCGGGGCACAGAAAGACCAAATGACTTAAGAGGCAGTCAGGGACAGAGCCAGGAACTGAACTCGAGTGCTCGTTCAGTGCCACACCCACCAGCCCACGCCTCCTCCGATCTCTGCCACCCTGCGCAGAGACGAATCAATGGGTTTGCATGGAGATGAGATGCAGCCAACTAGAAAGGATTATTGGACGCTTGCATTATGGTGGCACCCCAAGGGGACCTGGTCAAGATTATGGTTTGATTGCATAAGGTGCTGTGCACCCATGTGGGGGGACTCCTGCCTCCCCACTAGTGCCAGCCTGCTCCCCATCCTCTTCTACCCTGCAGCACTCCCGAACCCCTGCACTGAGGTCCTCACAAGATTCACTTGGAATCGAGGCATTTGAAAAGGGGTATCATAATGCACTTCAGGCAACTCCCCAGACTATGCTGTGATCCTGCACCATCCTGCCAGCACCTCATCTAGCCCACCTCAACCCCCAATCCAACACTGCCTGCCAGCCCTGCTGACCTCCCACCCCAAATCCCTGGGGGTTCACAGTCTCACTGATTTGGGTCCACCACTCATAAGTCTCTCCCCCACACCACCCCACATCACTGCACGTGAGCCCCAAAGAACGGCCTGGACCTGCTGGCAACATGGGGTGGGGCAGGGCAGTGAGTGCTAGGATGGGGCAGGGGGAGTGGCACAACAATTTAACACAGCAGCAGGCAATGCTGGTGAGATTATGAGGAGCCCCAAGGGTGGGGTGACAGAAGGGGATGGGACACCGTGATGGTGATTTACCTGCCACTGCCCCGCATAGCGGCAGCTAGTGGAGTTGGGGGTCCCCGTGGGCCTATAGTCAGCGCCCAGCCCATCTGGCAACACCCCCGCCAGGTGCCCCCAGGAAAGACACCCCCCCCCCCAACTTCCCAGAACATGCCACTCCCACAGCCTGGCCCTCCCTATGTTCCCATCCATGCCCCACAGTATCTGCTTTGCCTCCCTTCCTCATGCTTCAAATCTCAGCCCCCCAGTGCCTATGCCCGCCGGTCCCTGCCCCTCCCCTGCCCCCATTCCCCCACGTCCCT
>ML677378.1:125045-151269 GCA_007922305.1 Dermatemys mawii
GAGGGGCACCGGCGGAGCTGGGGGACCCAGGCCCAGCTCTGTTTGCTCTGAGTCTCACCAGTTACTGAATGGAAAAAAGAAACCATTGTGGAAATTCCACCCCTCCTCCCAGACAGGAGAGGAAGGAAGTGGGAGCGCGGGTGGCGGGCGGGGGCGGCTGACGTCCTGGGAACCCCACTGAAACCTGCGGGGGCGGGGGGGAGGGTGTTTCCTCCTGAGTGGGGGTGGATCGTGGGGGCAGTTGACCGAGGGGCCGGGGCCTTCAGGCTGACTCTGGCCCTGTCTCCCTGCAGAGTTCGAGGATGGGCTGGCAGAGGGGGGGCCCCCGGCCCAGCCCGAGTCCCGCCGGGGCAGCGTCAAGGTGGAGCAGGAGACCAGCCGCCAGTGAGCTGCAGAAGCCCCCCCTGGCTGGGATGTGGGGCCCACGGCAGCTCCCCCCTCCACTAACCAAGCAATAACCACAGGTCAGGGGTGGGGCTCCCCTTCTCCCATGATCCCACCCGGAGCCAGATCCCCCCAGAGAGCCAGGCGTGGGGGCCCAATGCCCGTGGGCACCGGGAGGTCTGGCCCCAGCAGCAAAAGGGCCGGGCCCAGGAGGAGGGACGGTCTGGGCCCGCCCCTGCTAGCAGAGGGGCACAGCATGCCCCCCCCCCCAGGCCATTTCCCCCTGGCCCCCTGCACTCACAGCTGCCCCAGCTTCCCCCCTCCCCCGCCAGTCCTCTCCCCCCGCCCCAGCTGGGGGATGTGAATTTTAATTCTTCAGTTCCAGGATGTTTTAAGGGGGGGGGTGACCTTCCCCCCCCCATCCCTGAGAGGCAGGGAGAGGAGAGGAGCTGGGGGGGACCCCAGGAAGAGGAGAGGGCTAATGCAGGCAAAGCACAAGAACAAGGGGGGGCTGAAGGGGTGAGCGGGGGGGGGCTAGGAGGAGGTTTCTGAGCTTCGAGGGTCTGGCCCAGCCTCCCCCAAGTAGCAGCGGAGGGGAGCAAACGTGCCAGGACTGGGGGCAGAGAGGCTGAGCCAGGCCTTACCTTCCAGTCCTGAGGGGACCCCTGCCCCCCCAAAAAGAATCCCCCCTTCCACCACACAACACACCAGACGCCAGCTGTCTCCCACCCGGGGCTCCGGTGCCAGCTGTTTACACACACGGGGTACAGCGGGCAGACAATTCCTGCACGGGGGAACCCCGCCCCAGCATGGGGGTGTTAGCACGTGTGGGGGAGATTTAAAGGGACAATCAGGGTACCCCCCCATGTCACGACCACTGGGGAGGTGGGGGGCAGAACAGATTAAAAAGCCACCGGGCTGGCCCAATGGCCCAGCTCTGAGCTATAGATCGGGGGGTACCAGGGAACGATGGGGGGGCTCCTCAGAACCCGTGTCACGGCTCCCCCAACATATTCCACAGAAGGCTGCTCCCCTCCCCCACGGTCATGGGGGCTGGTCAGGGCTGCACTTTGGAGCCCCTGTGGGTGATGCCCCCCGGTTCCCGGCAGTGCTGGTTCGAGACCCGTTCTGCTCCCGTAGGCCGCCGGCTTAGAGCGTTAGGCACTGTTCCTTTGCAACGTGTACAGTAGATTATTTATTTTGTTATTTTGGAATAAAACTTTATTTTATGGCTTAATCTCCTCCCCGCCTCCCCCCACACTGCTGTGAGGTGGGGTCAGTGGGATGGGAGGGGGGAGGGGCAGGGCTGGGCTAGCAGGGGGCTGCGGGTCGGGAGTGAGAGGTGCTGACCTCCCCGTGGGTGGTGGTGGGGAAACTGAGGCAGAATCTCTTTCTATAAGGGTTAGTGGCAAAGCCCCATACAAGCAGCACAGCAGTGGAGTGGGGGGCTGAACCAGCCACCCCTTGCCTCGTTACGGGGCACGTGGGTCAGGCCAGCAGGCAGCTCTACTCTCTGCCAGACTGGCCCCTGGGCAGGGCTTGTGAAGGGAGAGGGAGAAGGGTCAGACCCCCCAGCCGTGGGGCAGGGAAGGAGAGCAGCAAGGTACGGGCCCTTTAAACCAGCTCCCAGCCCCCTCCCTGGTGACTTGTTCCAGCCCACACAAGAGCCTTTCCCCTGCCCCCCCCTACCCCTCCCAGCTCTGGGGCAGAGGGTAGGGGGGTGTCTGCTGCGTGTGTCCCCCCCCATCCTGCCTAGGCCCACTGCACGGTCAGGGTCCTCTCTGCCCCCAGGCAGCCAGTCAAAGCAGGGGCCCTCATGGGGGCTCCAAAGCAAGGGGCAAGGTGGTGGTGGGGGTTTGATTCCTAAGGGCTGTGCACCCCCTGGAGAACAGGCTCCTCCCCCTCCATGGGTGGAATCGGCACCCCCACCACCCTCCCCCCCCCCCCCCCCCCAGATGAAATCCAGGCCTCCCAATGCCCCTTCTCCAGTGATTGGTCCCTCCCCACTACAGCTGCCCAGCTGTGGGGGAAGGGGTAAAGAGGGGCTGCCCAGCCCCGGGCTGGGGGCAGGGATCAGCGTGTGTACATGGCTAACACAAGGCAACGATGTGGGGGGGCACTGACAGCCCCCAAGTGCCCTACTGCTCCCCCCCCCACACGGAGCCAAGCCCGCAAGCACGGCTCAGGCCCAGGCTTAAGTCCGGTTGGGGTGGGGCCCGAGGGTCCCAGCCGAGACCCCCCCCAGCCCCTTGCCATGTCTCTCCTGGATGGGCGCCGTTCTCCGAAGTGTCCAGCAGGGAGCACCCCCGCGGCAAAGTCACCAGCTGGAGTTGGCCATGGGGTCGCCGTAGCTGGGGGGCTGGAGCCCCTCCTCCATCTGTGCCCCGAACAAGAGCTGGGTGATCTCGTCCTCCGAGGGCAGGTTCACATTGTTCCCCAGGCTGGCCGGGGAGAGAAGAGGAGGCGTGTTGGGAAGGCAGACACGGCCCCGCCCCAGCCCCCACACCCCTCAGCCCCGGGGGCACTTACCTGGGCGCCAGCAGCTGGGGAGGGGTCTGCAGGGGGGGGCCTGAATGGGGAGACGTGGCGGGCGGGTGAGAAGGGAGTGATTTCCGGCATCTCCTCGTCCATGGGGTCGGGAGGCAGGTCCTCCAGGCCTAGGTCCCCTGGCAAGTACCCGTAGGACATCAGCTCCCTATGGGGCACAGAGAGGCCGGTGAGCAGGAGCGGGGAGTAGGGTGTGGGGGGAAATGGGCACCAGTTCCCACCCTAGCCCTCGGGCAGGGACTGTCTGGCTCGGGGAGTGGAGTGGAAATGGGTCCCGGGGCCTGTCCCCTCGAGAGGGGGCAGCTCTGATCAGGCCCCAGAGTGGGGGACTAGTTGGCTCAGGGGGGTGGGAAATGGTACATGGGGCCTTTTCCTGTCTAGGAGGTGCCAGCTCCCAGTTGGCCCCTGGGTGGGGACTGGCTAGGTTGAGAGGGTAGGAATGGGGCATGGGGCCTGTCCCCTCTAGGGGGTACTGGCTCCGATCTGGCCCCAGGGCAGGCACTGACTGGGGTGTGGGGGCAGGGAATGGGACACAGGGCCTGTCCCTTGTAGGGGGTACCGGCTCCAGCCTGGCCCCAGAGCGGGGGGGACTCGAGGGCAGGTCTGGTCAAGGGGGCTGGCACTGGCTGGGCAGGGGGCCGGGTGTCTTACGGCGACAGAGGCTGGCCGCTGAAGCCGACGCTGGGACCGAGCGGCGGCGCGGGGTTCGTGGTGCTCACGGATGCCGGGAGGAGCGTCGGGGGGCTGCGGCAAGGACAAAAGGGGGGAGTTTTTAAAGGGGCTGCGGGAGGCGGGTAAGAGGAGATTAACCCCTTGCTCTCCGGGGACCGGGCAACACCACTTCCCCCTCAGCAAGTGCCCCGGAAGGGTCCTAGAGGTGGAATGGGGCACGAGGCCTTTCCCCTCTAGGGGGCACCAGCTCCCATCTGGCCCCAGGATAGGGACTGGCTGGCTCGGGGCATGAGGGGAGAGGAAGAATGGGGCAAGGGGCCTTTCCCCTCCAGGGGACACGGGGCCTTCTGGCCCCAGGGTAGGGACTGGCTGGCTCGGGGCAGGGGCGGATTGGGGCTTTTCCCCTCTTAGAGGCCGGAGTGGATGGAGGAGCATCCCGCTGGCCCGGAGAAGCTGCCAGAGCAGGTGCATTGGCTCTGTTGTCCCTCCAGGGAGACACAGAGCCGGGCCGGCCTAGCCTGGTCCCGCCAGCCTCCGCCGCCCATGCTCCACGCAGCCCGAATTGGCACCAGCTCCCCTGCCCGCAGCGCGAGGAGCTGCCCCCTGCACTCCAGCGCCTGGTGCCAGCAGCCCGGCACCTACCTGTGGAAAGGAGAGGCACTGGAGATGCCCATGCTCATGCTGGCCTCCTCTGGGGTGTGGAACTGGGTCAGGACCATCTGGGCAGGGAACACGGAAGAGCTGGCAGCAAACACAGATGCACACGGCCTTAGCACTGGCTCAGTCTCGCCCGCCCCAGCCGCTCCGGCAACAACCCCGCAGCGTAGGGGGCACGGCTGGAGCATACAGCATGATGGGTATTCTCCGCACGCCTGGGTCCAAGAGCCTAAGTTAGAGCAGCCCTGGGGTTGCTCTCATTGCCCCAGGGAGTGACGCAGCAGCGGGGAGCACAGGCTGAACCGCAGCCTCCAGGGCTGGATGCCGCAGGGGGCTGGTCTCTCGCCCGTGACTCCTGGCTTGGATCCTCGCGTGGCCCAGCATGTGGGCACGGAATGGCAGCCCTGGACTGGGCACTTATTGAAAGCAGCAGGGTGGGAACTGGGGTCTTACCGCATATCGGGCGCCAGCACCTGGTGCAGGTGCTCCATGGGCGGCTCTGGCAAGACATACATGTTCACCTGGGCGGGGGATGGGACAACTTGGGGGGCCTCCTTGGGGGGCAGCTTCTGATCCCTGTGGAGAGACATGGCCGCCGTTCATGGGAGGGGCAGTGAGGGGGGCTGTCAGGGTATTGGGGGCACAAGCAGAGACTTAATTGTCCTGGTGGGAGCTCCACCCCCACTCCGCCCCTTCCTCCAAGGCCCCACCCTCACTCTGCCTCTTCCCGCCCTCTTCCCCAAGGCTCCGCCCCCCCCCACTGGCTCCTCTCTATCCTCCCCCGAGTGTCTCCCACTGATGGCCAGGACCCGGGGACCTGCTGAGGGGGGTCCGGACCCAGGGCCCAGCTCTGGCTAACACCCTGGGGCAGGGCTGCCCTCACCCCCACCCCCAACCTACCTTTCACTTTCCACCGTCATCTTGATGGCAGTGGAGACGTAGCCTCTGCCGTCCTTCCCCATGTGCTCCTCTGCAGGGGGAAACCGCTGGTGAAACCCCGGGGAGCCAAACCCAGGGTAGTGGGGCGGGGGACACTCCCCAACTGCAGCTGTGTCCCTCCGAGGGTGGGGAGGGACCCACGTGGGGGCAGGGCCAGGCGACCTCCTCTGCCCATCCAATTACTTGTGGGTGTTATGTTGCCTGGGGGGGGGCAGCTGCACCCATCTTGCCCGCGGGACACCCAGCCAACGGGGCCCGGGGCCAATCCACTGGGGCCAGGCCTCTCTGGGACACATTGCCCAGGCTTGGATTAGATCTTGCCCCTTTCGGAGCAGCCCAGAACCACGCCCTGCTGCATCCTACGAGGGACCGGCGCAGCTATAGGCCCAGCCGCGGTGACCCCAAGGCCCTGGAGGCTTTTGGGGTGCATGGGGGGTACATGGGGGTGTCGCCCCCCCCAGGCACTCACTGTTGTAGTGGCTCCCGAAGGCCTGGTCCTTGGGCTTGTTGGGATACAGGTTGCGGAGCTGACCCAGGTCTCCGATGCGGTCGCCCAGGGAGCGGATGTGGAGGTCCTTGGCAGAGAAGGGCTGGATGTTCTCCACCTGGCTGGAGCCTGGAGGGGAGGGGGACACAGCGCAACGGCTCAGTGCTGGTGGGCGGGGGGACCCCCATGGGCAGCCCAGGCTTGGGGGCCATCCCCCCGTCCCAGGGCTCAGCTCTCCGGCCCACTGCGGCTGAGTGCTGCGTTCTCTGGGGCCCAGAGAGGACTCTGCTCCCTTCACGCCCCCTTTCCAGCCCCCAGCGAGCACCAAGCCGGTGGGGGGGGGGGAGGGCAGGGGGACCCCCCCTCCTACCGTCCTGGCCGCGGATGACATAGGCGATGGTGATGCCGCCGATCTCCGAGTCGCTGAAGCGCAGCAGAAAGGTGCCATCGGGCTCCGGGCCCAGCAGCTTGCTGACGTACTGTTTGCTGAT
Organism: Dermatemys mawii; assembly: GCA_007922305.1. Classification (NCBI taxonomy): domain Eukaryota; kingdom Metazoa; phylum Chordata; order Testudines; family Dermatemydidae; genus Dermatemys; species Dermatemys mawii. The sequence goes on from ML677378.1 coordinate 131,223, forward strand.
GAAGCCGATGATGAGCCTGGGGTGGGGGTAGGGCAGACATGGATGGACAGACGGACGGATCAGAGAGCAAGCCGTGGCCATGAGTGGACTCCACCTCCCGCCACTTCACAGGGCAAGGGAAAGGGGTGACCTTTTTTAGGATGGGGCATGGGGGCTGGGAGTCAGGACACCTGGGTTCTTCTGTCCTCAGCTCCAGGAGGGCGATGGGGTCTAGTGGTTAGAGCAGTGGGGAAGGGGGCTGGGAGTCAGGACATCTGTGTTCTATTCTTAGCTCTGGGCGGAGAGTGGGGTCTATTGGTTAATAGGTGGGGGGAACGGGCTGGGAGTCAGGACGCCTGGGTTCTATTCTTAGCTCTGGGAGGAGAGTGGGGTCTATTGGTTAATACGTGGGGGGAAGGGGCTGGGAGTCAGGACGCCTGGGTTCGGTCCCCGGTTCCAGGCAGGCAGCAGGGGCCTAGAAGCCAGGATGTTTGGGTTCCGCCACTTTTCAGGTGAACCCCTACACACCCCCATCCACTGGTTACCAGGCTGACTCCAAGGAGGCACCCACCTGTCCGACCAGTAGCTTTTCAGGCACCTCTTGGTGAGGTCGAGGACGCCGTCGAACCACTGCCAGAAGGTGAATCCCCGGCCGGGCAGGATCTCCTGGGAGCAGCCGGAGAGGAGGGGTGAGGCCAGGTCTGCGAGGGCAGAGCCTGCTTCTCCCTCCCCCCGGCTGCCCCCCGCCCCTCACCTTGTTGAACTGGGCCCAGGAGACGCTGCGGTTGTGGAAATCCTCGGGGCTGGCGCTGCTGTTGTTGAAGATTTTCTGGGCCAGGAAGAAGAAATGCTCCGGCAGCAGCCCCTTGCTGGTCTGCACCTCCGCCATGAACCGCCGGTTGAGGGTCTCACACATCTTCTCCCAGGGCACCCGCTCAGCCACCACGAACGGGATCCGCTCCTGCCCCCGGGCACAGAGGGAGAGTCAGGCACCAACCCCGGCCCCCCAGCCCTCTGCCACACCCGGAGCCGGGCCCCTGGGGTTCGGGGCTCTCGGGTTGGCCCTGTCTGGGCGACGACCAGCCCAGGCCCCACGAGCGCTTGGCAGCCAGAGAGTTCGGAGTTAAACTCTCCCCCTCGTTCATTCATTAGCGGGGAGCCGCCAGGCCAAGATCAGTGAGTGAACCCAGGAGTCCTGGCTCCCAGCCCCTCCCCCCCGCTTTAACCACTAGATGTGACTCCCCTCCCAGAGCTAGGGCTAGAAACCCAGAGTCTTGACTCCTTGTCCCCTCTGCCCCTTCCCAGTTCTGGGTAAAGAACCCAGGAGTCCGAGCTCCCCTCCCCCACAACTCACGAGCTCGGAGAAGGCGTTGTCCCACAGCACGGTGGCTTTGGCGTTGTTGTCTTGGTTCCCGTGCACAATGACCACGATCGGCAGAGACAGGGCCTGGAGGGGGGAGCGCGGCGCGCCGGCCCGTCACTGGGGGTGGGGGATGGGGGAGACACACACCCCGTCATGCCCACCCCCACTATGGCCCAGCAGATGCCCAAACCAGCACCGGGGCAGGCCCAGGTCCCAGGTGGGGTCCATAGTTCTCAGCGGCGCCCCCCAGTGGTGAGACCAGGTGGCGCCGGCCAGGAGAGTCCCAGGGCCAGTCTGTGTCCAGCAGCCTCAGGGGAACAGACCAGACTCCCGGCCCCCGGCCCCAGGCATCCTGGTGGGGACCCCCCAGCCTTGCTCCCTCCCCCACCCACACTCCAGGGTCCGGGAGCCGCCCTCCCCCGGCCCACCGGCCCCGCACCTGCAGGTGGAAGGCCAGGTTACTGGGCCCCAGGGTGACATCGGTGCTGAAGAGCACGGCACATTTCTCCTCAGTGACCGACTCGGAGCCCTTGCGTTCACAGCGCTTGATCTTCTTCAGCAGCTGCCGGGACGGGGAGAGAGAGAGAGAGAGAGTCACCCCAAGGAGCAACCACCTTCCCTTGGCATTACCAGAGTTCCCAGCACCCAGCTCTGCTGGTGCCCCTCACTCCCGACCCGCAGCCCCTACAACTTCTCCCTTCCCCCAAACTGCCCTTGTTGACTCTTGGACATGTTGCCATCGGGGGGGCAGGGGGCACCCCAGCCAGACTCACCATGTTCTTGAAGGTGGCGCAGGACGTGGTGCTGGTGGAGTTGATCTCCAGGGCGACCGTATTGTGCACGATCTCGCCCGTGCTTTCGCTGGAGCAAGGAGAGAGAGGGTGGTCAGCGAGGGGTTAACGGCCCCTGGGGCAGGTCGTACAGTGGGGGAGAGAGGGGGTCCCCCCCTTCCCGTCCGGACCGGCTCACCTGAGTGGGGTGCCATAGCCGCTGAGGGCCAGCTCCCGGGCCTGCTTCTCCGTCACCATATCGGCTTTGACCACATAGGGCTTCGCCGAGGCCTGGAGCAGCCGGGGGCCCAGCAGGAAACGCACGCTGGCCTGGAACTTGGTCTGGGTCTTCAGCACCTGCGGGGGCTGCTTCTCCACCAGGAAGGAGCTGGCGGGGGGCAGGGAGGGGGTCAAGGGCTGCCCGTGGCTTGGCCAGAAGTAGCCACTGCGGCCGGCACGGAGGGAGGAGCTCCCGGCCGTGGAGCAGGGTCTCCACAGGGCTAAGATGTTAACCCCGCCCTGACCCGAACCGTCCCAGCTTCCCAAACCCACCCTGTTCTGCTCCGAGCCCCCGCACCCAGCCAGATCAGAGCACAGGCCTGGGGCCACGTTCTGGCAGGAGAGGCAAGAAGACTAGATGGTCAGTGCAGGGAGCTGGGACCCAGGACGCCTGGGTTCTATCCCCGGCTCTAGGAAGGGAGTGGGGTCTAGTGGTTAGAGCAGGGGTCTAGGACCCAGGACACCTGGGTTCTATCCCCAGCTCTAGGAAGGGAGTGGGGTCTGGTGGTTAGAGCAGGGGTCTAGGACCCAGGACGCCTGGGTTCTATCCCCGGCTCTAGGAAGGGAGTGGGGTCTAGTGGTTAGAGCAAAGGATGCCATCAAGTCCAGCCCCCAGGCATACGACTGTCCCCCACCCTTTCTCCTCCCAGGGCGGGGGACCTGCCCCGTGGTACCTTCTGACCAGGGAACTCAGCACCGCGTGGAGCCGCTCCAGGAGCCGGGAGGGCAGGTCGGAGCCCAGTTCCCCGCCCACCGCCACCACCTGCTGCTGCAGCTGGAAATAAACGTCCACCAGATTCTCGCACCTGCCGAAAAAGCAGCCGGGCGGGGGACACGTCTGAGCCCAGGGGGACGGCCCAGCTCCCGTCCCCGGTCTGCACTGATGGGTCTCACCCTGACTCAGGGGCGCCACCTAGTGTCCAGCAGAGCAGGGGGCTCTGGGGTCAAGACGGCAGTGGCTCTCTCTGCATCTCAGCTTGATGCCCCATCACCCCCAGTCCAGGAGGGAGAGGGGCTCAGATCCCCCGGGGGGCCCCCATCCATGGGGACCAGGGATAGCGCAGGCACTGGGAGAGGGAGGGGATCGGTGCCCCCCCTGGACTCCCCTCAGCCACGCCCGCCCCCCCCAGACCCCGCCAGGGCTCACCTCTTCTGGAGCGGAGCCAGGCTCTCCTCGAAAACAGCCCCGTTCCCCGCCTGCTGCTGCTGCTGCTGCTTCCAGATGAAGAGCCTCCTCACCACTTGCAGCTTGGCACCTTCCAGCTCCTTCGCCGCCTCCCGGATGAGAGCGGGCAGATCCTGGGGCGAGAGCGGACGGGCGGCTCTGCAGGGGGGCCCAGCGCGGTACCTGGCACCCCCTGCCCTGGAGCGACGCGGGGGGGCTGCCCCCCCGCGGCGGCTGAGCCCAGGAGGGTGAGACGGGCCAGGGACGGAGCAGCCGACACTAAGCCCCCTTGGCCCCCTGCTCCACACGCACATCCTGGGGAGAAGGAGGCCATGGTGCCTTGGCCTCCCTCCAGCTCGGGCCTGCCCAGCAGGCTGAGCGGAGGGACCTGCGCCAGCGAGGATATGGCTGGCTGCGGCTCCCACCCCCGCCCTTCCTTCACTCCCACACCAGCTGACTGTGTAATGCCGCTTCCTGGCTCCTGTGCAGCGCTGCAGCCGGACACCAGCTGCGCTTTGCTGACGGCTTCCCAAGGCTGCAACTCGTCCATGTAACTAACCCCCCCCACCCCCCGCCCCTTGAGCCTAACACCTCCCTTGGGAAATCCAGCAGCTTTGCATCCCTTGTCCCTACAAGCGACCGGATCTGTGCTCACCACTCGCTCCGGCTACCCCAGCTTCAGCACCTCCCTGCACCCCACCCCATGTCCAGCCTCCCTTACTCACCTTCCCCTGGAGTTTCCCATCTGTCTTCAGCTGGGACTCCTGCCGGCAGGCTGTGGGAAGAGGAGTTGTAAAGCCCTGGTGAATATCCGAGCCCAGAAAACAAACTGCCGGGGGGCTGCTTCCAGATCCCCCCCACCCCCCGCCGGTCAGTGGGGCTCCCAGGGCCCGATGCAGGGGGGAGAGGATTCGGTCGCAGCTCGAGCTGGAGCGGATCATGCCGTCTGCACTGGACGGTTCTTGGGTTCGGTCCCCAGTCCCGGCCCGCGATACCCAGCGTCATGCAAGTCGCGAGCTGGAGAAGAAGCTGGGGAGAGACCCCGGGAGACGAGCGGGACTCCAGGAAGATCCTGAGAAACCGGAGGGGAGAGATGCAGGGGCAGCGGGTGCTGATGGGGGAAAGTTTAACCGATCCTGCAGCCACGTTTCCCACACGAGGCCGCGAGGGGGTCTGGCCCTGCAGAGTCCAAGCCACGGTTGAGGCCCCTCGGTCTGTGTCTTCTGGCAAAGGGACAGGAGAGAAGCCGGCTCCCAGCTCTGAGGCGGGAGGAGGTGACGTGGGGGGGACACGGGGCAGAGAGAAATGGAGCTGAGGGACCAGCTGAAGGAAGAGCTGAGGCGCCACGTGCCCCAGCTGGGAGGGAGCCCCCGTCTCCCCAGTGTGGAGGCCGGGCCGGGCCAGGGGCACATTTCGACCCAGGCAGGGCGAGCGGTGCAGGGAACAAACCCAGCCCGGGCCCAGATGGGTCTGGTGGGGCCTGTCCAGCCATCGCCATGGCGATTGCATCCTCTGTGGACCAATCCCCTTCCAGCCCCTCTTTAACCCATCCCTTCACACCTCCAGCCCCACCCACCCTCTCTCCCTCCAATCCCCTTCCAGCCCCTCCCAGCTCCGCCCCCCCAACACCTCCAGCCCCTCCCACAGCCCCTCCTCGCCCCCTCTCACCTCTGGTCCCATCTCCCATCTGCTTCCACTGTTCCTGCAGCGCCTGGATCTCCCTGACTCGGTGCTGGAGTCGCTGCAGATCCAGCCCGAACTTCAGCTCCTCCTGCCTGCGGTGGAAGCTGAGCGGCAGGTGGCGATCCTAGGGGAACGGCAGAGGGAGCGGGTGGGGGTTAAACGTGACCCGAATCTTCCCCCCACTAGCTGCCCTGTGGCGGGACGACCTCCCCTTCCCCACAGGGAACCGGGTCCCCCACCGGCATCCGGCGGTTTTTTGGCGTCAGGTACTTCCCTGGGACGGCAGCCCCGGCGGGGCTCGTTTACCCAGAGGTGAGCTACCATCCCACAAACCACGTGGCCGGAGCCACTGCTGGCTGTCCTGGAGCTGCGAGACCCACGTGGCATCAGCCAGGAGACCACAAGGCCCTATGTAATCCAGGTAGCATCTACCCAGCCGTGCCCCAGCAATCCCGAGGGAAATCACTGTGCACGGACCCCTACCCCCGCCAATTGATAACGGACCAACAAGGCTGACCGGTGCGTCCTCCATCTAGGGCCCAAATCCTCCCCAGCCACTGCCCAGGCCGACAGACACCACCAGCCGCCCAGCCGCAGGGGGGCTGGGAGAAGCTACGGGCTGGGATGTAGGGCAAGGTGCCGTCTCTTTGCACAGGGGTGCGCATGCACGGCTTCAGGGAACTCCCGGTCGGGAAAGGTGCTGACCCGTTTGAGCACGGCGGCTCTCTCGCCCTCCAGAATTCCTTTCACGATGGCCACCAGCCTCAGCGGGTCCCTCCGATACGTGTTCTGGAAGGGGAGGGGGACACAGTCAGCATTAGTAGTGGGAGAATCCCCATGCTCCCCCGCACTCTGGCACCCTGCATCCTCAGTCACACTTGTGCAAATTGGTGCAAAATAGCCCCTGCTCTTGGACGCAAGTGGAGAGTTCTGTGGCTACGGGTATAACCGCGGCTAGGAGCCCCCAGATCTTTGTCTCTCCCAGTAGTTCATCCACAGAGAGGTTGATAAGGCCACTATAGACACCCGTCCTTCAAACAGCGGAGGCTCAGAATCTGTAGGTTCAAATTCGGCTGTCAACCCAAGCGGGGTTGATTACAGAGTTGAGTGAGAAATGGTTTTCCCATCCCACAAGAGTTTGAGATTCCAGAATTTTTCCTGCACCCCAAAACAGAACAAAAATTCAAAATCTTGAACATTTTTGCCAATAAATAATCCAGAAAAAAACCCAAACCAACCGTGGAGTGGCTCGGTCGAAAAGTTTCATTTCAACAGCTTGAAAATGTTTTGTTTTGATTTTGACTTTTTTAAATCGATACAGTTATTTTGTTCTTATAAAATAAATAAAATGGCAAAAGCAAAAACCTTGTTTCGAATCGCGGGCGGGAGAAATGTCAAAAACCTTTTCTTTTTGGCAATGTTTCAAATCAGGAGCTTTGTTGAAACCATCCCCTTTCCCGTGAATAGTTTCCGTTCTAAGGAAATGATGTTTTCTGACCAAAAAGCATTTCAATTAAAAATTCCTGACGCGCTCCAGCTGGTTTATTGACCTGCTCTGAATATTGCAAACCAGTTAAAAATCAAAACAGAAGAGTCTGTTGTAAAAGTTCCAAGATTGGCCACACAACAGCTGTGATTTTAAGCTACTAAAGACTCTGGTATTAGCAGTGAAGTACTCCAGGCATGTAACATAGACAGGGCTAATGTTCCAAAATATATCTTCAGAAAAGCCCTGATCCTTTAAGGAAAGATCTATGTCCATGAACTGCTCACGGCCCCGTCTGGGCCTAAATTTGTTCCAGGGAAAATAATAGTTTGATCCAAGATTTAATCCCCTCTTTGTATTTAAATAGAAGAACTTAATGATTTTTGGGGGAGTGGGGAAATTTCAAAGAATTTTTTTTTTAATTTCCTAGGAGAAAAAAAAAATGGTATCATTTGATCGACGAAAAACTAAAAACTTTCAAAGTTTTCAGTAATCCCCCCCCGAACACATTTTGGTTTTTGAGAGCCAACTCCCCCACCCTGCCCAACATTTTAAATAAAAACGAAACCAAAAATCCCACAATTTTTTATCAAAAAATTTGCGTTTAAAAAAAATAACCCAAACCGAAGAGTGTCACCCAAAATGCAAATTTTCTGAACAAAATATTTGCTTTCCCCACCAAAAGTCCTGGGGTGTGTGTAATATTGGCTGTAATATGCTGCCGTGGGACACTGTTGAGAGTGAATGTTTAATGGTGTCTGGGACCAAAGCCATGGGGGGTGGGGGTTGGCTGGGGGGTTATAAACCGAAATAAAAATCAATCCCCCTGGCAGACGTGGCCAGGTTCCCGTTGCTCGTACAGGTGTCCCGGAGGGGGCAAGTTCGTTCATTCGCTCGGTCAGTCCTTGGCTGGGAGACGAGGGATCTGTCCTGTGTGGAGCTGAGTCCCTGCATACTTGTCGCACGTAGAACAAGGAGGCCCATGCAATGGAGAACGGGCTGATGCTCCACACGGGATTCGAACCGGCAACTCAAGCTCCCTTTGCCATGTAACACTCCCAGCCACGGCTAGGTGACCCCTCCATGCCGTTTCCACAGCCACACCCTGACCCCCGCCCCCACCCCACTCCGGGCCATACCTCCAGGTTACTAATGTGCTGGAGGACTTGATCCCGCTGCCCGTTGCTGCCTGCAAGGCCGCGGAGCTTTTCCGCCATGGCGGAGAGCAGCGCGCCGGCCGCGCTGGTGCAGAAGGCGTCGGCGCTGGTGATGAACTCCCTGGCGGCGGAGGAAAGATGGAGAGAGAAAGGGAGGGAGAGATGAAGGAGAGCGGATGTCCCGGTCTCCCCCAGCCAGCCCAACCTCCACTGGGACGTCTCCCACCTCGGGATTTTCCGAGCGGGAGACCCTGCTCCGCTCCTCCAGGAGGAAGGGGCCCCTTGGATTCCTCCTGCCTCGAAGTGGGGCAGGCAAGCTGGAAGGCCCAGGCAAGGCTGGGCCGCGGGGCGTTCGGCGCAGGCGGCGTGGGACAGGTGTTTCCCCACTCACCATGGCTGGTTTTCCAGCCAGTCGGCCAGCAGGATCCGCAACTCCCGTGGAAACTCCCCAAAGAGGCCTCCGAAGGGCTCCGGAGGCATGTGCGAAACGAGGCTCCACAGGGACATCTTGGAGCTGACCGCCTACAGGGCTAAAAATAGACAGGGGAAGGCGGCGTGAGCCAAGCCTCCAGCTACCTATCCAGTTAACCCCTCAAGCCTTCCCTGCAAACGACCCACGTCCCAGGGGCCCCTGGGAAGAGCAGCATGGCCAAGCGGAGAGAGAGAGAAACCTGAACTAGGCCTCAGGAAACCCAGGCTCTATTTCCATCTCTGCCACCGGCCTCCTGAGTGGCCTTGGGCAAGTCACTTCCCCTCCCCATGCCTCAGTTTCCCCCATCTGTGAACTGGGAGACAGTGCGACTAACCTCCTTTGCAAAGTGCTTCGAAGAGAAGAGTTCGGCATCGTTATTATGCGCCGGGGCCAGCGACAAATGACAGAGAAGGAAAGAACGGGTGACCCAGTGGTTATACTGCTAGACCCCGGTTCAATTCCCTGCTCCGCCACGCCATGATCTTAGGAAAGTCCCATGCTTCAGTTTCCCCATCTCTATGACAGGGAGAATAGCACTGAGGTTGGTTGGTTCCCAGGTACTACAGTAATGGCGGGGGGAGGAGGGGCAGAGAAGTACCTAAGAGAGGATGTTGATTTTAAAGTCTAGGTCCGAGGGAGTTGGGGTGCATGGGGTTAGCAGCACATCTCTATCCCACCTCGCCCTGCTTAGCTGTCACTGGGCCCACCCTATTGGCTCAAGGGCTGGACAATCATTATCAAAGCCTGTTATCCCCACCCACTGCCCTCCCTTGCCCCAGTTCTCCCTTCTCTCCTGCAGCATGAGAGCATCTGGGCCGCTGGAGAGCTCTCCTCCTCCCTACCCATCAACCTGGCAACACTTAACGAGCTGGTGAGATTCATTGGCTGGGAATCCGAGAATGGTTTATAGAACAAAAGCTGTCATGGGAAGAGCTATAAACCCTCATGCTCCAGGCCAAACGCCACCCTCTAACTTTTGGGGGTCAGGAAGAAACTTCCCCCCAGAGACAGGTCATTCTATGCCTGCTTCCTGCAGCCTCAGCTCCTGGCCAATGGCAGAGACAGATAGATCAAGGATCCGATCCAGTCTTGCATTCCTTGTGTCCCCTTATTCCCCCCAGGGGCCAGAAACGGGGCCAGTTCTGCTGTCAGTTCCCTGCAGCAGGACACCCTGTTTGCAAACAACAACCCGACATTTCAGGCCAGATCCTCAGTTGGAATATATCAGCCTCACCACCCCACGGTTTCCAGAGCTCCAGTTTGCACCAGCTCCCGATCAGACCCTGTTACTTCTTCCCCTCAGGACAGAGCTTTCGCACGTCGCTGCTCGGAAGGGAGCGGAAACGCTGGCAGGATTTTGCTCGCTCTGGGATCCAGGCCGAGGAGTGGATCTGGGCTCGGGCTGCGTGAGAGAACAAGCAGCCAGGCCCCCCCACCCACCCGGAGATGGCAACCACGGGCCCCGACTAGTGGCTGTTATGAACGCTAACAGAGGCAAAGTACGAGAAGAGGCGGAGTTTGCAAAGGCCTTGAGGAGGCCGCGGGCAAGGCCAGGAAACGACACCAGGATTACACCACCAAGCAGCCTCTGGGAGGAAACAAACACAACCCGCCTGGCTTGCCTGCTTTGGGGAAGTGGCTTTGCACGGCTGACGGGGGGTGTGTGTGTGGGGAGGGGGGGGACGCTGGCAAAAACCCAGGGCCTTTTTCTCCCCTTCTGCTGGTGCCGTCGCCTACGCGCCTGCCGAGCAGATGGAAAAGGCCTTCTGATCTGCCAGCATTCGCCACCCACTTCGCACGCCTTTGGCCGGGGGCGGCGGGGTGGGGAGAAGCCATTTGTGGGAGGCCGCTCAGGGAAGAAGCGGAGCCCTTCAAATCTCACCTGTCTCCTGCGGGACTGGCTGAAATCCGCTGGGCTCAGCCCTCACCCACTCCCCTGGGCTTAAAGCCGGCAATGCCGCTGCTCCCGGGCCCGGAGATTCCCGGAACGGGTTAATTTTCGACCAAGGGATTCTGGCCCGAATGCAACAGAGATAATTTCAGTTTTCCTCAGCCTACAGGGAGGGAGCCAGCGCCTGCAGGTTAATATGCCCCGGTTCGCCCCAGCGATCGCCGACGCTTGGCACAGCTCGGTTCAACACAGACGTTACACCGTGGGCCTGGGTAGCCATGGTGCAGCGTGCTCCGGCCATGCCCCCCCCATCCACCTCCCATCACCTGGGCCCTGGGGGGCAGAAAATAAGCTGTAACCCAGTCTGCACGAGCCATGCCAGCTCTGCCCGCCACACTGTGGGTGGGTGAGAGCCGGAGAGCGAGACACGGCCCAGAGACCTTATGTCAGCGCCATGCTAAGGAAACCTCCAGCATTGGCTGGATAGGGGAGTCTCAGCTGGCTCTGCCTGTCTGGCGTGGCGTCAAGGGGTCCCTGACTGAGAATCAGAATGCACGGTGCCCAGATACTATGAGGATGGGCAGGATGTAAGAACCTGAATAAAACCAAAAGAGATGGGCATCTTGCTTCTCAGCCCCACAAGAAAGAACCAGTCCCCCTACTCTTAAAGCTTATATGTGTATGCACAGGGCTGGGTTACGTTAGAGTCCCGAGGGTATCAGAACCTCAGCATCCCCTTTCTGACCCTCATGTGGGCAAAGAAAAGCTAGAGAACAGGACCCCCGAGTGGAACCCACCCCTACCTGAGTTTGCAGAGAGCCTGCACCAATAGCTCCACCATGCTTAGCTTGACTCTAAAAGCCATGGCCATGCCAATGAAAGGTGGGGCTATGGGGTAGATACAGGACTACAGCATCCCCTCCATGTGGGCTGCACCTAGGACGCAGACAGCCTCAATTCAGCGGCATGTGAATTCTGTCTCCTGACAACCGTCCCTGTTGAAAAGTTACTGTTCCACTCCTCGCGTGGTAACCACCATTCTCCACTGCGATCTCCATTCCTGTACACAACGGCCAGCCATGTTCAGTGTCGACCGAGTCCAAACCTGGCACTGAACCAAACCCAGCAGGCTGACACTCAGTGCTTTAAGCCCCCTGATGCGCTGGCGAGCCTCAGCTGCACTGCCCCCTAGAGTGTGGGACCGCATAGCGGATAAGACACTTACTACTACCTGCAGGCAGGGAGAGCCCTCCCTTAGCTCAGGCTGGGAATCTGCGGTTCCAGTCCCGCGCCAGCTGAAATGCGGCCAGCTGCACTCGTCTTCCCACAGTGCCCTGGGACTGGCTGGCATTGATTTCTGAGATCAGCCGCCCACAAAGCAGTTTGCATCCCGCAGCGGCGGGCGCGGGACGCCTTTCTGCCGGTTTTCCGGCTCCTGCTCCCTGTCCTGCCGGGGCCATTCGCCCGCTGCGTCGGGGGACGCGTGGCCACTCAAGGGCAGCTGCCCCGTACCCCAGCTTGTTATCTTCCATTCTGACTCCACCGGTCGTCACGGCATTTCAAGGGACCGTGGCCTTGTGTTTGGGGGGGCGGGCATCAGAGGAACAGCCTGGGCAGGAATCTCCCCCGGGCCGGGTTCCTCCATGGGGCAGCCACTTTCACTTCCCGTTCAGCTGCTGAAGAAGCCCTTTGAATCTCCCCCGCGGCGGGGAGGGGGCATCCCCTGACCCCCCAGGGAAGGCTGGAGGGGCCCAGCCCATTTGGGAAGGAGAGGGGGCCCCCTGGGCTTTCTACTTAATCACAGGGCAGGGGGAAGCCGAGACTGCAGCACAGCTGCCAGCGGTTACTCATGAGAAGCTCTGTTATTTCCTGACACCCCACCCACCCCCCGGTTCCACGGACCCGACCCCCCCATCCCCCCCGCTGAGCAAGCTTTGGGCAGGAAGGCACCTGCGTTGTGGGATGTGGGGGACGGTTGCATTGGCTGCTGCACCCCAGGTGGGCCCTTCCCCTCCCACAATGCTCCCTGGAACAGCACATGACTGTGAGTCCCCCGCACGCCCACGGTTCCCAGCACAACGCGGTCACTTGGGATCGGGGGCGGTGGGGCCAGCCACAGGCCAGCTCCATTCACATGCCACCAACCCCGTCGGGATCCCTTGGAGGGGAGAAGCCAACAGAGATAGCAGGGGAGGAAGGAGTTCCCGGTGGGTAAAGATCAGGAGACCCGAGATCTAGTCCTGGCTCCACTACCAGAGTCCCATCACGGCCCTTCTCCCAGCCTCAGTTTCCCTCTCTGTGCCGTGGGGCGAGGCACGATTCAGGCCCCACCAGGCTCAGATTCCAGGGTGATAAGAGCCGTGCGAAAGCTGTCAAGCCAAACTCTCTCCCCCAGGCTGGCAGATCTCCAGCTTGGCACAGCGTGAAGCAGACGGGGAAGCCACAGATCGCAACGAAAGAGCCACAGCGGCCGGTTCCTATGGTAGTGAAAGCCCTGCTGATTCAGATAGAGAGAGACCGGGGTTTCCCTTGGCGACCCCACTTGGGCCTGACACTTGGCAAAGAGTCCAGCGATTGCCTTGAACCCACAAGGGGATTGGGGCAGTTAGTAACAGTAGAATCACCGGTGACTTTGGGAAGAGATCAGTGCTCTTGGCTCCAGACAAGCGCCTGGTTGTGGTTTTGAACACGCCCCCGGATAAGCCTGCGGAACTCACTGCCACATGATTTCATCACACCTGGCAGGATTTCTAACCTCTGACATGACCCTCCCTTGATGAACAAAGGGAACGTCCCCAGCACACATCTGACCGTCTAGATACGGGCTATGAACTCCCTGCCCAGGGGTGAGGAAGGAGCAGCCCCAGGGGACAGGCCATTCCATCACTGGACATCACAGCGCCGGAGCCTCTCACTGCCCGCTCCTCTTCTCCGGCTCTCCCAGGCCAGGCCTACGGTGACTCACAACTTACCCAGCCCCGCCGTCTCCCTCCCAGCCCTGCTAGACCCCGCTCCAGCTGATCTGACCTGGCCCCTTGGCTGGCGACATGACCAAGCATCACCCCCAACTTGGCTCCCACTTTGGCCCCCCTGCAACCATCCCCTTTGCTTTCCCCAGGGGCCCTGCCCAGACGCATCCCCCTCGCTCCACACCAGAGCCAGTCGCACAGAGAATTTCGAACCTCACATCCATCAGCTTCGCCCCGACCAGCCCGAAGTTCCCCCCGGCTCATGAGGGAGCAGGAAGGATGGGCTGCCCTGCCTCGCAGGAGGGTGTGCCAGGCTATATTAAGACCAGGAGGCAGACACCATAACGGGGCCATGGAAAAGCACCAGACAGTTCACGGGCCCCCACCGAGCGGTGGTGGGGGGATTCTCTCTTTCAGGGAGGGACACTTAGGCCCATAGAGAGGGTCAGAAAAGAGGAGCGAATATGCAGAGGAGCTTAGAGCAGGGGCGAACTCGACTTCAGCCAGACTTTACGGGATCCGAAGCCTTTTTCCTCCTCTCTGCTTTTGACCCCTCCCTGGCCTTCCTCTTTCTATGAGCCACAAGCAGTAGCACCCTGTGCCAATTTCCTGTTTGTTTCCTCCTTCTCCGCGTTCCCAAATAACTCCCCCCCTGGGTTTGAGCGCCCCGTGTTCCCCTGTAGATGCTGCGCTGGTTTGGGCCTGGCCGTGTCCCCACCACGCTGCAGCGGTTCTGACCCCTGCGATTCCTCTCGCAAGCTGTAGGCCCCACAGGAGAACACAGGGCTGGTTTGTTTCTGGTTAGGGGGCCCGGACCTGCAAAGCTCCAGGCCCACAGAGCTTGGGGGATAAGCAGGGGGGACAACATGTAGCTCCCTCCCAGAGGAGTGGGCCAATGCTGCAGATCTTCATCACACCGTGCCCACAGTGTGGACCCTCCCAGTAGACCCTGTTCCCCTACTCCCACTGATCCAGGCTCTGGGCTTTCCCCGAGGGGGTGAAAAGGGAGCTCTTTTATACCCCTGCTCCCTTTCCCAGCATGCACTGCTGGGCAGCCTACAACATCCATGGTCCCCCTGGACTTCAAGTCCCAGAATCCCATGTTTCCAGGGTCGGGCATTGGACAATGACTTCCCTTAAAGGGCTAGACACACCCACACCCCACCCCATCCTGTGGGAGACACTCTTGGGACTTCATAGCAGCGGCGAAGCCCAGCAGGGACGTGACCCAGCTGCACGCCCAGGATCACAAGAAACACCCAAGGGGCTGAGAGCTCCAGGAGGACACCCCACCCCGGAGCTGGGGAGAGGACCCAGGAGTCGTGGCTCCCATCCCCACCCCGGAGCTGGGGAGAGGACCCAGGAGTCGTGGCTCCCAGCCCCACCACTCTAACCCAGTAGCCTCCCCAAGCAGGGGATAAGACCCAAGACTCCTGGCTCCCAGCCCCTTGTTCCAACCACTAGACCCCACTCCCTCTAACCCGAGCAGCCTTGCCCCAGCCTGGGCTGGGGTAAAGTCCAGGCCAGCCCCGTTGCCTGCTGGTCTGGGTAACGTTTGTAAATAAAGCAGCGACTCCAGGGCCGGGGGGCCCCTCCCTTGCTGCCTGCCCCTCCACTGGCCGCCGGCTTGGCACGGAGCCCAGGGGAAGCTGCGAGCTTCCTTGGCCGGCTGCAGGTTTTCAATGCAGGAGCTGTGGTCTGACCAGAAGGTGTGACCCTCCTTCCCGGACAGGCCTCGAGCCCGCTCCCGGGACCCTGGGCTTGCTGTCCACGCCCGGATCCCCTTCCTCCCCCTGCGGCGGGTCCCGGGGTCCCAGCCTGTCGTGCCCCCTAGACGGGCCAGCTCCCGCCCCTGTTCCTGGGGGGTGGATGTCGTCCGTCCGGCCTCCCTGTTACCTTGTGCCGAGCCTCGTCTGTCGCTTCCAGGAGGGCCGCGTCTCTTTAATCCATCCTGCCCCGGAGGGGGCGGGAGCTGGTGGGTCGGGGCGCCGGGGCCAGGCTTCTCCACCCCCCACGGCCCGCTCCCCGCTCGGGCTCTGCCGTTTGTGTTTCCGGCTTCGCGGGGCTTGTCGGGGAGCCAGGTGGAGATTGGTGTGGGGAGCGGCTCTGGCAGGCTGACATCAGAGGCTCCAAACTGTAACCGAAAGTAACGCAAGGCAGGAAGGGGGCGGAGGCCTGCGAACGTGGGGCGGGGGCGGGCAGTGGATCGTACTGGGCCCCGCTTGCAGCTCCTGGGTTCGGCCGGAGGCCTGGCCACAGTCCCCCCCGCCCCCCAGGGCCTCTCCCCGCACACGCTGCCCCCACACCGGGCCCCCTCGACTGGTCGAGGACAAACCAGAACGGCTGCAGGCAGGTCTGGACGGAGTCGGACGGTGGCCTTGACCTCCCAGGTCTCTGCCCTGACCCGCAGCCCCCACTAGCCCAGCCTTGGGCTCCCCCCAGCTCTGCTGGTGCCCCTCACCCCCACACTGCTGTTTGGGTCCTGAGTCGCTAGTGCCTGTGGTGGGGCAGCTGCCCCACTCCTGGATCCAGAGGAGTCAACGCGGCCCTGGAGAGGGCTTGGGCTGTGTAAGGGCTGACTGGGGAAGCAGCCACAGCTGTGGCCAGCTCAGTTCGGGCCCAGCTGGCCCTGATTAGAGGGTTGTGGGCCAGGAGCTGAGGAGTCTTTCTCTAGGCCTGGAGGGAGGAGGGTGAGCTGTCTGCAAGCAAGGTACCCGAAGCAGGGGAGGGGAGCTGGGGAGCTCCAACCTGGTAAATCCCCAGGCTGAGGCCTTGGCAAAGGCCTACACAGGTAGTGGGGCTGCATCGGTGCATTCTGGGAATACGCAGAGGCAGCTGGTCCGATCCCCTTGCCAATGCTGAGAGGCCATGACGCACTGCGGTCTGCCCCAGGGAGCGGGGACTAGAGGGGGACTGGCAGCAGCCACTGAGGCAATGTGGGATTAAGGGTTTGGGGGTTCCCCTGGGAAGGGGAGACCCAGAGCGTGGGGGGTGCTGCTGGGGCAGAACCCCAAGGAAAAGGGCAGCGGGGTCTGGGAGGGACACGGGGGGCCAATGGCAGATGAGACACCGGCCAGGAGGAGGTGCTCTGGGGCTGGTGAGCTAATTCCCAGGGTGACCAGCAGGAGGCGCCGCGCCGACGAGTCTCGCTTTACTCCAGGCCCCTTCCATCCTGATCTCCAGGCTCCCTCGTCCTCCCCTTTATCCCTGTCCTAGTCCTGCCACCTCCCCTCCCCTCGCAGGGCAGCAGCTTCTGAACCAGGGGCAATTTCCCACCCCCCGCCCTGCCCCCCAGACACCCGCACTCCAGCTCTGGCAAGGGAGCACGCGGAGGAAAGTTTAGTTCAGTTTCTAGCGACCGTCAAGGAGGTGGCCGGGCGCCAAGGGGTGCAGCCCGCAGGAATGCAGGAAAGCACATGCAATCCGATCTGCTCTCTGGCTCGGGCCCAATCCAACAGCCGGGGCGGTGGGGGTTGTGTGGGGGGGAACGTTCCCCCACTCCTCCCTGTGCTTTGTTGCGAAATCAAGCCCATTGGCCCCCTCCCCACCCACCTGCCTGGTCCCGTCCCCCACAGCTCTTGGGTCACTCGGCCACCGGGTCTTGCTCCCACTGGGCAGGTCTGAGAGCCCACGGCTCACTCCCAGGTCCGCCCGTGGCCAGGTGGTTAACGGGTTAACTCATCGGGCCACTGGCGTGCCAGCGTTGGCAGCCTGGCTTTGCGTGATGCCCAGGCTGGCTGGGTCCCAGCTATGGCTCACCCCGCTGACAGGAAACAAAGCAACCTGCTGCACTGGAGCAAAGGGGGAGCTCTTGGGGAAGGGGCTGGGCTCCAGAGGGGTTGGAGACGGGGCAGCGAGGCTTAAATGACCAGAGAGCCCCCCTCCCCCAGCTCCAGTAGGCCTTGGACCCCTCACACGCGGACACAGGCATGTGCACAAAGACACATCGATACACCCATGAACGTGCACCCAGAGACACGCATACACACCTGCAGCCATCCATGTACACACACAACCATGCACACAGACATCTGCACACACATGTTGCCACACACAACCACAACCACAGAGCCATGGATACACCTATGCACACACTCAGCCGTACATGTACATAAACGGAGACGCATCTTTTGGGGGGGTGTACACACACGTACACTCACTCACACACGGCGTATACTCACCCCCACTAGCACAGACCTGAACTTACCCAACCTGGCGCCTGCTCATCCCTTGTCTACGTTATACTGGGCACTAGCCTCACCACAATCATTTGTAAAATGGGTCCGAGTTCAGTCGAGCCCAGCTCCCAAGTGGACAAAATCAGCCCAAAGCCTGGTCTGTCCCGGGAGAGCCCATGGCTGGCAGGCCTTGTTAGATGACCCCATGCAGCTGAGAAACTGAGGTTGGGTTTTCCATCAAAGGCTGCGATGGGGGACCCGGTGGAAGGTGGCCGCAGGTAGGTGAATAGTTCCTGTGACCAGCCAGCCACGGAGTGAAAGGCAGCTGAGTCTAGCCGCCTGCTTTCATTGTGAGTTTTGTGTTCCTTTGCAAGTTTTGTTGGCATTCATAAAGTGGTGCCCCGGCAGAAAAGCGAGAAAGACCCTGGGCATTGCAGGGAATTCTCCGTGGGCTGGGAAGACAGGCCAGCACCTCAGAGCTGACTTTTGTAGGGTTAGCGGATTTAAACTCTCCACAACTGGGACTGAGTTCTTTAGTTTTCTGTCTGTACAGCACTTAGCACAACGGCTCGGTCTGGCTCCTTGACGGGGGATTCCTAGCACTGCAATGCACGGTCTTTTTTTTTTTTTTTTTTCATATCGTGTGAGCAAGTGTTCAGTCTTTGGGAGAAATGGCAGGGGTGTGGCTGTCAGTTTTGTGAGCTGGTTTCTTTTTGAGGAAGCTGTTGCAAGCGGCAGGAGAGTTTGTCCCGTGTCTTAATATCTCTAGCTAGAGTTAATTAATGGGGTCGAGTTTCCCTTGCTGAGAACCAGGCTATGGTGTTTGGACTGAGAAATAGGTGATTGCCTCTCTGCTGTTCACGGCTATTTCCATCCCACGACTGGCGTCTAGTCTGTAAATGCACAAGCTTACGTAAAACATACCTAGACTCTGCATGGCTGATTTATTTACCTCCTATGTGTAACTGACCCGCAGGCCGGCACTCAGCACTGGGGGACAGATAATCGGTTATTAGTGACTAATTGGTAATAAATGAGCACTCGGAAATGGAGGCACCGATGGAATAGTGGACTTAAGATGCAATTTCGGAGGAAGGACAAGAGTGAAATAGATTTCCCATGCCCACAGGGCCGTGACTGAGTCCAGCTCAGCTGTCTGAAGGGTTGCTGTACCTGAGTTACTCCCAGAATATGAGGAAGACAAGGTGGTACATAAGAACGGCCATCCCGGGTCAGACCAAAGGTCCATCTTGCCCAGTAGCCTGTCTTGTGACAGTGGCTAATGCCAGGTGCCCCAGAGGGAATGAACAGACCAGGAAATCATCGAATGATCCATCTCCCTGTCGCCCATTCCCAGCTTCTGGCAAACAGAGGCCAGGGACACCATCCCTGCCCATCCTGGCTAACAGCCATTGCTGGACCTATCCTCCATGAGCTTACCTAGGTCTTTTTTGATTCCTTTTATAGTCTTGGCCTTCACAACAACCTCTAGCAAGGAGTTCCACAGGTTGACTGTGCATTGTGTGAAGAAATACTTCCTCTTGTTTGTTATAAACCTGCTGCCTATTTTGTTTGGTGAACGCTACTTTGTGTGTTACAAGAAGGAGTAAATAACAGTTCCTTATTTACTTTCTCCACACCAGTCATGATTTCATAGATCTCAATCCTATCCCTCCTTAGTCGTCTCTTTTCCCAGCTGAGAAGTCGTCTTATTGAAGCCGTTCCATACCCCAAATCATGTGTGTTGCCCTTTTCTGAACCTTTCCCAAGTCCAATATTGGTAGAGGCACTATTTGGATCAGCTTCTATTGGTGAGACAAGCTTTCAAGTTCCACAGAGCCTGTCTCGAGGCAAGCCGGCACAACATGGATTATGCAATGAGCCACCTGCGGGCTGATTTCGCCTTTTGTATACACCTTTCCCACGGCTCCCTGAAGTTTGGAGCCAGTCGGTTTTAGCCGGCCAGGGAACAGTATCCTGCAAACAATGCGCCAGCCCGTTTTTCCCGCCAACTGGCCACATGCCAGCCCAGGCTCCCGTCTGGCTGGCCGAGGGCGGCGCGAGAGGCTGGTCGGGGAGCTGCGTGCAGGACGAGCGAGGGGCTGAGCGATGAGGCAGCGTCCACCCCAGGTGTCCCGCACCTCGGCTTCATCCCAGGGGACCCCGCCCGGTTCGCCCGGGATCCAGCCCAGATGATGTCACATGAAGAGGGCGGGCAGGGGAAGGGCCTGGGCTTTGGCTTTGGCTTCACTGTGGCTTTTGATGGGAGATGCTGTCAAGAAGGTGCCGCCCACAGTGGGATGGGGTTGGCACTAGGCCTATGCTGTATTTGTACAGCTCCTTGCACCGTGGGTCTGTGCCAGGGAGTGGGGCGCACCGCTGTAGGGAGCACAGAAGGGTTTCCTGGCCTTTCCCAAGTGCACCCCCATTTTCCAAGCAGGGCACCCCCAGAACCCCCTCAGTGCAGCTCTACATCCCATCTCCCCACTAGAGAGGTTACAGTCTTTATTTGTGCAAGGGCTTATGTGGGTGGTTCAGAGCCCCCGGCCGCCTCGGGGCCCGGCGGTTCGGAGCCCCCGGCACACTCTGAGCCTGGCGGTTCGGAGCTCCCGGCCGCCTCGGGGCCCGGCAGTTCAGAGCCCCTGGCACACTCTG